>KN891187.1:31257-45212 GCA_000934455.1 Apostichopus parvimensis
CATCCACCCCCACCATGCATCCATCCCCACCATGCATCCATCCCCACCTTACATCCATCCCCACCATGCATCCACCCCCACCATGCATCCATCCCTACCATGCATCCACCCCCACCATGCATCCATCTCCACCATGCATCCATCTCCACCATGCATCCATCCCCACCATGCATTACCCCTCCACTACCCTCCTCTCCAACCATATTGCATCATTGTCCAACAATGCCAATTCTAAATTACATTTCTTGTTATCATTGAAAACTTTTCCTGTCTGCATACAAATACTATAAAATCAAAATTCTTAATCAATAACTGTGAACAATTTATAAATTAGTACAATCACCAAAAAAATGAAACTTTTTCTATACCTGTGCCGGTTATTTTTCTTCTGTTGCCCAACTGATCTCTCCATCCTTCCCTGGTTTGATATAAGCAAAGCGCCTGAAACCTGCACACACACAATAGTCAAACACTTTGTAACAACATTCTTTTAATCACACCACGATTCACTTTGTTATGGTCGTTATATATTGTTTGTAAGCTGCCACTCAAATGTCACCTTCGCTTGTCCAACAGATCCTGTGAGGTGCTTTTGATCAATGAAAATTAAATCGGTTGGTGACAAACATTTTCAAAAGGTAACAGGAAAGTCAGATTCTGCGATCCATTAGTTTACGTCCAGTTCAACAGGATGTCATCTATCGTACGTCATGATTGGTCGAATACCACAACCAGGAATTTAATTGTCTAAACTCATGCCTACTCAGTAGAGTTTGGTTTTACCGGGACGACTAGATAACTCGTGTCAATATGTTAATTTCCTCTTCACAAAGTGCTGCTGGCTATAGGGACAATTGTGTTCAACTAATACACCAAACAACTGCAGTGTCATATGTGCATGACGCTACAAAATATGGTACATTGACTATACCAACCATGGCATAACTTTTCTCAATTAAGACTTCCTACCTAATTCACTCGCAATTTCATATCTAACTGAGAAGTAATTAACTATAAAAGGTCTTTCTCTGATTTGTTTATGGTATAGCTAATATATTGTGAAAGAATAGTGATCTCGAGCCAACTTTGAGGGGTATACGTGGGGGAAGGGAGGGGGGGGGAGGGGAGAGGTCGGTAGAGTCCTGAATATCTTACCCAATCTACTTTGTCTCAGACAGAATTCAATGAATGTATAACATGTACCGTATGTGTGGCTAAGTTATATCAAACACAATTTAAACCATATTCATTTATGGACAACACAATTATTGATAATGACATTTAACAGTCTAGCTACGAAAGCCTCCCGTGGGAGGAGTGGAGGCTGGAGCAGGGATGTGTTTCTCTGTGTCAATCTCAAATTCACCAATAAATGAAGGGCAATAATTACTATACTGATATGAACGTTACTCTTTTTACTGATGTCGTTTTTTTTGTCTATGTATGCTCAAAATATTTGGAATAGAGCTTATTAATCTATTCAACAGTCATAACCTGATTACCACTGAATGAACTAAAAAAACAAAGGCGACTATTATCTAAGTTCGGTGGAATGGAAATATGGAAATATGACATATCCCCATCTCATTTGCAACTCCTCCCCCACCCTTCCCCTCTTCTATTCGACCCCTCTTTTTCCCCCACCCCACCCCACCTCACCCAACCCCTATCCCCCACCAAACCAAAACCTTGAAATATGCAACATGCATGGACCCAGCAATTTGCAGGCATTCCAACTACAGTTTTCTCTGAAATGATTTCCCACCTGACACCGGTAATTAATATAAAGTCATTTTGTACAATTTTCTTTGGTTTGTATACTGCGTTAATTACTACTTAGTTTCGTGTGCCTACTAGAGGCTGCTGTACAGTATACACACTATACCAGCGTGGTGTAAAATCAAAGAAAGTATATATTTTTTACTTTTCAAAGAAACTACAATAAATCATATCAATTTCCATGTTGTGAAGTAAATATTTTATGGTATTTAAATGGCTATAGATCCAACAATGACTTAAATGTACAGGTTTGGATGTATAGCAACTTCATAAATCATAATGGTCTGCAGCTGTTTGAACCACTGAAAAAATTTATTAATCAGTAGAATATAACTTTTGACAAATTTATGGAGCTAGTTAGTTTCACATTTTCAAGATCTTGTTTCAGTCTATATGCCCATGGTAGTGGATTGTTATCAAACTGAACAACTACATGAGACAATGTGAGACAATTTAAGTCACAATTAACAAATGTTTCCTTGGGAACCCGTATAACCAAGACTTATAAAACATATTTGATTAAAATTAGTTTTAAACTAGAACTCAAGTTGTATAAACAAGGAAATTAATTTGACTTCTGATATAAATCTGTTATTTTCAGTACAAGCTGCTACTTCCAATAAAATACATTTATGATATCCGTTATTCCATGAGAAAATTTAATCCCATGAAAAAGTTGCTCTTTAATTGCTTTTAAAAACTTGTTGAATGTGTACATTGTCAATATAGGGCACTTCCTGCATTCCTTTGAAGTTAATTAAGAAAACAACAATTGGTAGTGCATATTTTGCAATTTTTATTGGTAACATCAAAGTCAACACAAAGCATAGTGACAAACTGGGCTTTTAAACACATGATACTGTAGTCTATTCTCATTTCATCAAACATAGCAGATCAGTTATTGACTAAAATTGCCACATGTATTTTGCCCGGGGAGGAAGTACACCGTTTAGAATATCGATGGATTTCACACTGTAACCTGATGACCAACAGAATAGCCTAATCAGTGGAAAGATTTTGCAGACGGTGGCCATAACAACCAAATTTATTTGCTAATCAACCTACAGATATTCTGGAAGAGAGCAAAGAAATTCATGGCTAGAAGAGGATTTGAACCTTGGCCGTGACCTCTGGGTTACAGCTAGGCGCTTACAGTGTTCTTCCAACTTCATAGCTATTCAACTCTTAGGGTGCTTTTACACTAGGTCCCGGATCAGATCCACTGATGTTATCTGCCCTTATATTAAAATGTTGATCCGGTTTAAACTTAAGTCGTACTCAGATCCTCCCATACAGTATCTCTAACCGGATGTTGCCAGTATTATGGGACTGGGAGTGTCTTTTGCGCAAGTGTGGATTGCAAAATAAAGCAGTGATGTTGCCATGGTTGCATGCCATCAGCTGTGCATGTGCTACAGTACTGTACTTGTACACATATAATACAAGACTGTATGTACTCTTGTACATAGTACCGACATCGACACAACAGCGAAATACCTTTATAGAAGAAAACAAAACTAAGATTAACATAATTGAAACAGTACATATACTAGCTGGCTAGGCCTACAGCCGGGTATGTGCTGAGTATAATGTACGTTTGAAGCACGGACAATTACCAGAAAAGTTACTCAATGGAAATTTAAGAACCCATAGTAGTATGAAATGATGTGATTTTCTTTGATAGCCGCGAAATACAAAACAGGGCTTTACAAATTTATCAATGTGCTGCGATTAAACGACCTACAAACGATGGCAAGTCTTCTTGAAAGACACACAACAATACGCCAGGTGCGAGGTCAAATAACCGGATAATCTCGGGTCACCGTTGATGAGGGTGCATTTACACTACAGAGGTTGCTCTCAACATCAAGATCATATCCTGGTCTAGTGTAAAAGCATCCGTAATTGGTGGATGCATTATATAGCCATTTCCTGGTTGGGGGTGCCAGGGTTCAAGGTACTTAAAGGTGTCTACAAAAAAAAAACAGTCAGTTTTCCATTAATCATTTACTTATATAGATATCCTGAAAGAAAATTAAATTTGAAAATCATTCTTGGCTCAGAGGTCTGTGAATGTTTTCTTTAAACAAAAGAAGAAATGAAAATCCAGGTCAACTCACTTAATCTGCAACTAAATCCTTCAACGTGACAGCACGTGGAAATGTAGTACTTGCATTTCAGTTCCAGAAAGAGATATACTGGTCTTCCGTGAAGTGGTGTACTAGACTATTGTTTCCAGCCAATTTTTATACACACACACTAGTGAAATATTGAAATTAATGTGTGTGGAACATATAATACTAATAACATATATGTTGACAACTGAAATGTGCAGTACGTAGGATCTATATGTAGCCAACACTGTAAACAGCTACACTGTGCATAGCAGGTGATATACTACAATAGTACTGAATGCATAAACAACTTGCAGCTGTGCTTTTATGTATGTATGTATATGTATGTGTGTGTGTGTGTATATGTGTAAGCGTGTATGTATGTATGTATGCATACATTGAAGTTTCCAACTTTATACCTGATAGGTACTCCAATGAGACAATGACTTACATTAAAGTGAAACCAGACTAGTACAAGGTCCGATTCCAAAGTTTGCATGGTGTGTCAGGTTCTAGCGATGTAAATAAACATTATTGATCTCCAATTTTAACACAAGTTTCGATTTTTCTTATGAGGGCTGAGATCCGATATAATTTATGGTACAATATCTTCCATCATAGAGGCTCTACAATAGCTGAAAACCCGAGAAATAAACATACTGTAATCAGTTGCTTTTCATATAAATATATATTGTCAACAATTAGCCTGGTGGAAGTTATTGTATGTAATGATCTAGAAGTTACTTTTCAATAAAAGTTTGAAGTCACAGTAGGAGCTGTCCCAGCTTCCGAGGATAGGAGTGTGCGGTCTGTACTACAAGTGGTCAATGCACATGGTAATGCGTACTACACCATTGTTAATTTGCTTGACAAAACCTTGGCATTAAATTATAACCATACCAGAATTAATCTACTTGACATACATGTATAGGTAAAGTCTAAAATGTTGTAACATTTCCAATTACTAAAATTCTCTACACACTGTGCAATGTGTGAACAAATAAAATGTTGTGGAAGGTGTACACTGCATATTAGTTACACTCTTGAGGGCAGCTGAGGGGGAGGGGGGGGGGTGGGTGTCGATGACAAACTCTGAATATTCCAGTACTGACTTTGGTAGGTGGGATGCACACGCCTTTATGGAGGAGCTGAAAGAGGATCAAATTTTCAGGGAATGAGGGGTGTGGCAACAGGTTAATCAATGCCATCACCAAGTAAGGGGGGTCTTGGGTACTTCCAGAAATAAATCAAAATTTAGAGGTTAAATTGAAAAAGCAAAAAAAATTCTGAGTCATATTCAGACTGTCAATTAGGTGTATAATCAATTCTAAAGGCAAGGTTGCGCTAATAAATACAGTAAATTCCCCAACTGAACATTTTACCCCTGACTGAACATTTTTCCTCTGATTGACTGATGGAGGCTGGGGGCCATTTCACCCAAACCCCCACCCCCTATCATCCGCCCCCCAACATCACCCTCCACTGTATAGCCTGTTTCCCTCCTTCAGGATCACAGGTACAATACGCTGTAATATTTAGTGTCAGGAATAGGCCTTATTATCTTTTTCTAACAGTAGTGACAATTTTCATTCACACTGTGCATCATTGTACATTAAACAAACAATTTCACCTTATATGGTACAAATAATTTTAAGACAGAGTTTTTTATACTCATTAGATTTTCAGCGCAGACATTTGGCCTGGCGAAAGGCATAAACGTAGCTTTTTCAGATTTTCCATGCTTTTTTTCTTTCTTTGACATTGGTATTATTCAGTATTGTAAATGTAATTGTAAAAAAGAAAAGAAGTGAAATAAACGAAACGAAACGAAACGAAACATGGGTGTGCTAACGTCGGACGGCTGCGCCCGCCAGTTCTGAATGCAGCATAGCACAAACAGTATTTTAAACAATTCCGCCCAGCACACTGTTTGACGATTAGTTTAACAATTTTTACCATTAACAAAATATATGGGTGAATACTTGGCACAAAAGTTATAGCTCCACTATAGGAAAAGATAGTACCATGTAAACAATGTAAACAAGGATATCCATTGACCTCATTTCAACAAGCAATGAATATACACAGTACATACAGAATTAACATACTTAATTATGCAATGGAGAAGTAAGCTTATAGTAACTTTGATGTAATTAGTTATGTAATTAGTTATGTAATTAGCTATGCAATTACAGGGTATTTTGAAAATTGATCTGCATTACGTCACGTAACTCATATACCGCAACCAATGATAGTGAAACTCATAAGTCTCTGTGTATTTGTTATGAGTATACCATAAACCGTGTTGCACACAGTATTAGTTATAGGAAAACGAAACTGCATCGGCTATGAAGGCATGTGACTGTTAAGGAATGAGAGTATGTTTTTTAGGGTTAGTAAACAAGATAGACAAGGAAATCAACTGTAACTAATGATTCTAAAACTATATTGACCGAGGCTAGGTTGCCAAGTACAAAAAAAAACTTGCACAGAAAAGCAAGATACCCAAAGAAATAGACAGATGTCAGTAATAGACACTTTCTCGGTCTTGTGACAATGTAAAAAAAAAAAAATGCAGATGCTTATTGTGAAATATGTCAGTGTGAAGGTTGCAACCACATAATTTGGATAGATTTTTGATATATCATGCATAGTCAACTGACCTAACATATATAACAATTAAAGGTACTGCAGTCAGTGTAGGCCCCTAATTATAGCACGCTATATTTGCTATAAGTTTTCAAAAAGTACTTTCCTGGAGGTCTTTTACTCTCCAAATTGTCCTCAGACATTTTTAAGGAACACACAAGATGACTGAATGTCCTAGTGATAGAAAATCTCTTTGACGTTTGTAATAAAAGCAGTTTAAGAATTTTTTCCAAAGGTGACCATATTTGAATATCTAGCATATTTTGGGGCCAATACAGCAAGCCTTTAAGGAGTCACTATAAACAACAGCAGGAAATATAATGAGTGGTGCCGGACTGCCGGTGATTCAGCAATCGACAAGGTTACAGAATGTATCACAACACAATTACTGACTAATGTAATGAAATAGCATAGTACGTGGGTAGTTACTTAATTACTGTAGGTATATATGTGATAATGATGTTACAAATATTGTTATCGTTGTCGTTTTTATTGCTATCATTTATAAGTTGCATGTTGAGTAAACAGTTATAACATTATACATTAAATAAAATATAAATTGAAATAAATACCAGCTTCAGTTTTTTGCAAATTACTAAATGGTCATCCTCTACGACCAAGTATTTGTTCCGACGACTGAAATCAAGGGAAATTGAAGGTCGCAGGAAAGATGACTAGTTTGTTTGCATCGAAATTCAGGTATTGCACTGTCACTATATACCTGCAAACAGGTTAAGTCATACATTGGTATCATCCTGTATCATTTTGTGGAGTGTTAGCTCAGTGGTTATAACGCTGGTGCCTTTCAATCATAAGGTCCCGAGTTTGAGTCACTCCAAGATTTAATGTATGTCGTCCAGTTACAGAGTTGTTGACAATTGACAAGTCATAATCATGGTCGTAAAATATGAATCTAAGAGACTGACTTCAGTCAGCTTGCGGTTTTGATAAGCCAATGAGGCTTCTTCGTGAGTTCCTGCTTGCAGGAGGATCTAAAATACATACATACATAGTACATACATCCTAAAAGTGTTCAATTCACCAAATCAACACATCTCTCCTACTAGTGGTCAAACTGGTCTTTGTTAATTTGGCTATTTCATTATGTAGAAAAACATCCTAAAAGATTTGTCCTGTTAAGGGTAGTATCTTTGATGTTTCTTGAGCTTAGATTGCTGGATACATGTGCAACACTGTAGAAACCGGGAACAGGAGGGGTGGAGAAAGGAGTGCAGTGGGGGTAGGGTAGGGTAGGGTAAGAAAGGTATTTGGAGGGAAGGGGAGGGGTGGTGGAAAGAAGGGGAAGGCTCATTTATTGCAAAATGTATAAATGTTTGAGGGTTACACCGAGTCCTAAGTCTCCTCTCTCTCCACCCAAAATATGCACATTAAAACAATTCCATGCATTTTCTATAGACTAAATTTCATTCCTAATCATTTCAGTTTAATATTTCACAACTCAGACAGGACTAGAATTTCAAAATTACAGCCACCTGATGAAAAAAGAAATACACCTGCCAGACTGCCATTGCATAAGAAACTCCCACTTGCACTTTCCCTGTTTCGAAACATGAAATATGAAAATGAAAGTGACTTTCTTTTTCTACTGGCAAACTCCACTGGCATGAAGCCAGTAAATATGATGAATTTCAAAGCCTGAACTGGTCAACTAGCTCCCTAGCTCCCAAACAATTATTCAAGCTGAATTAACCTGGATCTGTTCGGCTAATCAAGCTCCAGTCGTATGCAACTAGACACTAACTTCTGTTTGAAAGCAGTTCTCGTGTAACTTGAAGTACACTCAACAACCTGATATGCGGCATGCAGTTTACCGTTACATTAAACGCCTATTAATCCCAGGGGTTTTCCAATCAATTTTCTACATAGAGAGACATGATAGGTACATTGAAGCGAAAGAAGAAAAAAATATTCATATATGCTGTTCGGGTTAACATAATCGGTAGCGGTGACTGAGTGACTTCATTAATAAAGGCAGAACTTGCACAGCTGTACATTTGTTCAAACTGAAATCAGAATATGTTATGTGAAATAAACAACAAAATATTTAATGTATGAATGTATGATAAAACCTCTTTGTCTGTGTATAATGTACAGGGAAGAACACATATGATTAACACATGTTTGGGAGTGTTGTGGTCAAGTGGTTATGGCAATGGATTGACTTTTCTTCTACTAACAAAATCCATTGGTAATGTAATGAAGCTGAATTTCAAAGCCTGAACTGGTCAACTAGCTCCCTAGCTCCCAAACAATTATTCAAGGCAACTTAATCTTCAGTCATATATGCAACTAGACACAAACTTCTCTTCTAAACTGAGCAGTTCTCGTATAAATTACGCACAACAACCTGATATGCAACATGCAGTTTACCGTTAGTCTAAACGCTTAAAATCCAGGGGGTTTTCCTATTAATTTTCTACAGAGGCCAGGGAGAGGCATGGTAGGTACATTGAAGCAAATTTAGGTTAGGCCAGACAGACAACCAAAATCTCACTTAATTAAGAGGCTAATTGTAACCTAGATATTTAGCTATGTGCTGGCTGGCAGAACTGAGCGATCCCTCAGTAAGCCCTTATTGAGGATAACATTGGCTAGATGTGATTACTGTTGACCACCTGTTGAAACTTCTTGACCAAAATCAGTACACATCATGTGAACAAAACGTTTCCCCAATCACATGTGAAAAAGTCATCGCTAATAAATTGTTACTTTTTGATAGAATCTACCACAATTTCCTTTCTTCTTCTTCTGTTTTATTTTTCGAGGTGGGGGGGGGGGGCGACAGAGTGGGAGGCCTTCAAATCTGTGACTGATCCCATCATAGTACTTACTATTTATCTGCATTATCCATGTTAATTACACAGAGAATTAAGAAACAAAATGAACAATTATGTTAATTACATTCTGTATGATTTAGACTAATGGCAATTTTAAAGAACTGCTAAAGCCCACAAAGGAAGATCCAACTTCTGATTAAAAAGTTAGGTTCCATATCGGCAGACATGTAACAGCCTGAGGATAGGCTTCAAGTGGGCCTACATGATGTAACAAGAACAATAACAATTTACTCTCATATAATATGCAGCTCACATTAAATACCCGGCGATATGAACAGGGCAGTAAAAAAACAAAGCTCATACGTACAACCAATAACAATATGGGAATGACAACAACAACATCAACAACAGCAACATCAACAACATCAACAACAACAAAACAAAAACAAAACTTTTACTTACCTCAAAGTGAAGACCTCGTCAGGCCGTCAAGACTTTTGTCAGCTGACCGTAACCGAGGCAATTCCCTCTGGTATATTGCAAATGTTTTCCTACCAACTGAACGCACCCAATGTCGAACGAGGCAAAGACAGTGAAATATCTCCCCAAAGCTATAAACAGTAAGAGAAAGTCTGATCCATTGTTCTAATCATAATAATACTCAGACAACTATGAAATCCAATATGTTTGAAACTCAGGTTCAATATACTTAAGACTTTTACTTGGCATTTACTCAGATATATCCTTCTCACTCGAGTGCAGCTGTTCATAGGTGTGCCCAAACGGCATTGATACTATCTAGAATAGTAAATAAAGACACTGCCAGAGTATATCCATATTTATTTCAGCGCTCGAGACTCAGGTCGATAAACAGACACAGCCATGAATCCTGGACAAACAATCCTGGCAAGTGATTCCTATAAATAACTGTGTGTTGTAACTTATTGCAGCAATAGGCATTGGGAAATCCCCTGCACTGACAGACAAGTGGACTTTCCCCAGGCAATTACGCAGTCTAGATATTCGAGTATGCTGTGTTGTGCAGCACACACATGACCATGCTTGTCAATACTTAATATGGGGTTAGTGTCAATATAAACTGCCAATTTATACTCAGGAGAGTTCATGCCAAGGATCCATCCTGTTGAGATTATTTAAGTGGCTCATCATCACCTCGACGATGATCTGATAAATTACAGACCTGCCAGAGGATTTCAACAAGACAATGTTTACTTTTAATATAATCATCGCCATTTTAACTTTTGGATATATTATATATATTTCTTTTTCCAGACTTGAAAATACATTTGACCTTGCTGACATGCATAAGCATTGAAAGAGATAGACAGTTATATCCCCAAAACTGTTGATGATAAACCACCATAAACAACGGAGATAAGGTATAGGTATAGGTGGGGGCAGTTTTTAGTAAGAATGTTAGTAGGAATTTGGGACTAGTATTTATTTTAATGGCCTAGCAATGGGAGACCAACTGGAAGACAAATATTTGTCACAAATCAATACTACCATATGTAGAAAATGATTCATCCTTACAGTATACAACAGGTCAACCACCCTAATAAATATATATATATATATATGTATATATACTTCATGACTTCATGAATGAGTCAGAAGCACAGCTGCATGTTTGCTCAAATTGAAATCAGAATATGTACTGAAAAGTAAATAACAAAATATTGTATGTAATCTATGATAAAACTTCTTTGCAGTGATTATAATGTAGAAGTACTGTATTGCACTGCACTGCACTGTGTGTACTGACTGTACTGTACTACCGTACTGTACCGTACTGACTGTACTGTACTGACTGTACTGTAATGTACTGACTGTACTGTGCTGTACAGTCATTAGTAGAATTGTTTCTCTCGTTCTGTCAAACTTGTAGTAAAAAGACATCATTATAGAAAAAAAACCTGACATATAGCATCTGATGGTCTGTCTTTCTTCATCTTGCTATTGAAAATGGAATATATTTTGCCTGTAGCAAAATGAAAAGCTATGGGATTTCAAATGTCTTCTGTGGTAACCAAATCGATATGGTCAAGGTTTGGGGGTGCAAAATCATTCAATGGCACAGCTAAAACACCCAATAGTTACTTACAAAGAAAGAGGAATAGTGAAGCCTAGGTGTTCCAATGTCTTCCATTCTGTCTTGCAAATTAAGGTACACAAGGAAGAGTCTAGGAGCCTATATGGTTGTATATTTACATATTTAACTATATATCACGAGGCAATATTGCATTCTTATCTTATAACATTTTTTCTCTCCTTCCTCTTGACTGATGATAAGATCAATGTACATTAAAGTAAACAAATCTGAAATTTTATTTCTCTGTGATGTCATAGTCAAAGTGTCACTTTTTAACTTTCACATTATTTTTCATTGCATATTTTCACCATGTGAATCGTTTAAGTAATGGTTCAACCCCAAACTTTACATACAATACACATTGACAAAATGAATAAAAAAAATGTTGTTAAATCATAACAATTACTGGACATGTGGCTGTCATATTCAGACTTGCTCAAGTCCTCAGCTAGTGTGTGAAAGAAAGTTAAACCTGTGATTAGCTCAGCTAAAAGCTTGCAGCAGGCTTAGGTATAGCGATCGCACGGTTTTGCCAACCGTTTCGTCATGTTTTATTCGATTTGGCTGAAATTTTTTAAGATGTTAAGTTTTCAAACATGATATTATATTTTATAAATTTGAAGTTATTTGAGGTCACCAGAGTTTATTTTCTAAAAACGTTAAAAATGCTACTCCTTCTAGAGCCTTTGTCCAAATCTGCTGGAACATTTGAATGGTGGTGAACCTGCAAAGTTGTTCAGGAAGAATGTTTTTGTCGTCATGTGAGGGTCCAAAACGAGGCCTTCTGTAGAGTTTTCAGTTACGATGAAATGTAGGCCACAGGCAATATATGCGATGATTATGAAATCTGATTTTCACTTTTTAGTATTCATGACCATGCATTTTGGTGTGAGTAGCAAAAATGTCTACCATATTAATTTTCCAATTAATTTTTTAAATAATTCCACCCATGGGAGACTTGATCAAATCAAATATTTACGTCATTGTTATTCAGGCTTGCTATGTAGTATGATGTCATTCTCTGTCAAAGGACTACTTAGAAGATTAATAAATTTGAATTTTTCCCCAGTGGGCGTGTGGAATACGACATGTGAGAATAAACTATATTGTTGGAGCCCATTCCGATTTCTGTCCTTTCAATAACGTTTGTCTGTAGTACATTGATTGTAAACAAGTTGCAGGTCGTTCTATTGTCCTATGGGTGCAACTTTCATGAGCAATTTCGGATTAACACAACTTAAATGTGAAATCTTGGTCAATTTAGCAGAGGAATACTTTTTCGCATTTTCGTTTTGTTATTGCATGAACAAAAATTACAAAGTGCATATACTGTTGGTTCTTTGTTTATGCAATGGGGCATAGTGTATCCCTTGTCAAAAGTACAACGATCTATTGCTTAGATTAAGTTTGTGACAGTGTTTCCACTTTGAAAGAAAATTCCTGGCAAACAACAATATCAGGAAATTGTTCGGGGACAATAACAAGTGATGGTTTGTATACAATCTACAGTAATTAGGGCTAACAATTGTTGAAATAAGTCCATTTAAGGAAATAGTCACCAGATTTTGGGATATGTATCGGCACAATTTGGGTGAAATTTCTTGTCTAAAATGAGGAAACACTGGTTATTGATCGGGCCTGTCATTGCTGTGTGTGTGCTGCCTTTTTGTAAACCCTTATCTCTAAAGTATGTCATTGGCAACCAATATACTTACCAAATTGATATCAAACTTGATTATTGCTTATTTCGATAAAAATATCAAGAAAATTACATATTTATCTTCATGTCTTTTCCTTCAAATCAAATGTTTACAACTTTCTAACATTTTAACAACTATGTCTGCTCAGATTAAAGGGTGTGAAGACTCGCGCAAAAAGAAACGTCTAATGCCGGTAATCTGACCTAGTTTCGAATGAGGTGTAACAGAAGTGTTAGACACCACCATCGATCCCAGAAAATACGCACACAGCTTGCTTCGGTTATTAGACACTAGTGTACAGTAAGTAGATACAGCTGCGGTCAATACCCACAGCACAGTGTACAAACGATACAGCGATGGACATCTCAGGTCCAGCTGAAGATAACAAGGTATCACGTTTCATTACTGTCTGCATTTTGTAGCGACAAGCAGAAAACTTCACTTGCAAGCAACGGAAAGTTAACTTTTTCAGAGCGTGGCACTCGGTTTGGGGCGAGTCTTCAATGCCTTTAAAGGAGCATAATATAAGGATATGAGAGGAAAGGAAATAAAACCGTCATCCTGCCTAAGTCTCATATATTTTCCCACGAACAAATGGATAAACTGCTTACAAATATTGCCAATCAAAACAAACTTCTCCAATAAAAGTTTTAGCTGATCTTCACCATTGTTGATGCTCTTGTTTTTCTTAGCTGTTTTGGGCAATATATTCATCGCGGTTAAAACCTCTACCAAATATACGGATGTTGATCACATGGTTGAGATTGTTGGTCAAGGTTTGGGGGTGCAAAATCATTCAATG
>KN891190.1:11254-24684 GCA_000934455.1 Apostichopus parvimensis
ATTATTATTAAACATTTATATAGCGCTTTACATAACAAATATCTCAAAGCGCTCTACAAAGAATGCAGAGAAAAAAACCACTACTAATTAAAGTTAAACTCCCAGACCACTTCTCCGTGCATATTACATTCTGGAGGCCTGTTAATTGTCTACCTTTGTCTTGTTCTTAAGCTACGTACTTGGTGGCTTGACATGAAAAAAAAGAAAAATCAGTCTCAGCCTTCATTGTGACAAGGTCTGGTGGTGCTATAAGGACTCTATCAATGCATTGGCAGTCGGAGTATACCACAACAACTGTATATACGACACTGCAGGTAGTGAGTACGTATATATAGTGTGTGGCTGATATAGTGTAATTAAGGTTGATGTACTTTATATAATACAAACTTACATTGCCAGCAAAAAAATAAAAGATAAAAAATGACGTAAGTCGGCAGCACTTGAACTCTTGAATATGAACAAAAAAACAAAAAAGGCGAAAAGTTGAAATAACTAGAACAATGAAATGATCGTTTTCACTCAGATAGTAAATATTTGTAGAGAAAGGAAAGGTTTGTATCTATCTGCAGTATCGTGATGAGAAAAAAAATATGGTTCGTTTTATTACAAGACAATAATTTGTCTCATGCTGATTGTGCTACAGGAATCCAACTGTAGACTGTCTACTAATAAATAAAAAATTCTCAAGCAATTTCTTACTGCAAATTTGAATGAGTGAAAAGTGGTAAAAATTTGAATGCGTTAAAATGATAACTGTTTGACTCTATTACTGTAAGCATTTTTTTTTGTTAACTCCCATACCACTGCAGTAGGATTTGCTTTTGTATTTGTTTAAATTTACAGAACAATGAAGAAAAGGTATAAAACTTTGGAAAATTGCTGGCAATTGGCATATTGTATGTGACCAATATTTATAGTACACTTTTGTAAAATTGAAAAAACACATTTATTACTGCGAGATAAACTGACATTTTGGGTATTAACAAAATCATTATATCCTCCCCCTCCCCCTCCTCCCTCCATCATATATGTACCAACCTGCATAGGATCCTCTAATACTGTATGCACAGCTTCAAATTCATTACCCCAAATTTAACATATTGCACAACATTTGGTGGAAGTCATGAGTGATCAATCCCTGTATGAAACTTTCTCAATGCAATAAGCTCCACACAGTATGATTGCACAACACATGCATATAATGTTATGCCTTTACTCAATGTTTATTATGTACAGTCATATACCAAACAAGATGTACTAATGAGTGTAACTACTTTTATAGGAGTCCATACCTGGAAAGGAATATTTGATAAAGTAGTGAACTGTGTCGTATATATCTACAGTGTCTATTTGTACCTCCAAAATGGTCATCTCATCTCCCAGTCTGGGTTAACCTACTTAAACATTCCTAAAACAGAGGAATATTGCACATTTTTCTCTAATTGTTAATATTCCAGCTCAGAGCTACACCGCAGGGCTGGTACGTTCACAATTGGCAGTCGTTCCATTAGGTCTCTCGTCGTTACCTCCGTA
This sequence comes from Apostichopus parvimensis, assembly GCA_000934455.1. Classification (NCBI taxonomy): domain Eukaryota; kingdom Metazoa; phylum Echinodermata; class Holothuroidea; order Aspidochirotida; family Stichopodidae; genus Apostichopus; species Apostichopus parvimensis. The sequence continues at coordinate 12,788 of KN891190.1, forward strand.
AATCATTAATTATGTAAGTGGAACGACCAGCACCTCGATTGTTCAGACACATGCATTTTCTTGCAAAAATCAATTGTTTCGCCATGGATGCTGGGTACAGTATTGGCAACAACAGAAAAAGTACAGGACACAGAACAAAATGGTGACAAGTGTGAAAACCAAATTCACTAATTTAGGGAAGGCTGATGAATAATTTACTCTGAATGTAATAGCTCAAAGAATTACAGAAACTTGCTCCTTATTTGCTCCAAAAGCAGCAGCCAACAAGCTATTAGACACACAAACCAGTATCTGGTATTGTGCTGCTATTCACCAGACTACCCTCACTCCCTCCTCCACACCCCCCCCCCTCCGGCCCCCTTTAGAATTTAAGCTCAGAATGTATCCAAGCCAGCTTGCACTATGTATGGATTTTGTTGTTTAACAAAACGTAATTTAACCGATCTTTAACCCCGAAAACTGAAGATATTTTTCTGGAAAAATCTTCCAACCCACCCAGAAAGTTTTGCAACCCACTTTTGGGTCACGCCCAATAACATTTTTAGAGCAACTGTATAGCACAAAGCCTCGTCTCCCTTCTTTTTCAAGCAATCTCTTTCCTAAAAAATTAAGTTAACCTAACAATTTAAGAACCTTATACATGATCAATATTTAACCTTTCCATGTACTTTGAAGATTTATACCTTCTAACTAAGAGCATTTTCTTGTTCTCTCATCAACTATTAACTGCTCTTTTTAATATCAAATCCAAATCTCCGACAGATGTACTTTTAAATAATTCTCCCTATCTCAGTCAATCATACATCGGGCACCAAACTTTTACAAAAAAAAAACCCCCCCCCCCCCCCCCCCCCGCCCCAAGAAAAAACTTAAATATTTAATCGATTCTAGTCAAATTTAGCCGTTTAATACTCGTTTATTGATCGTAATCAATCAAGTTTTGTGCTATATTTGTCCCGGTTGAGAGTGGCAATCTTTCAATATTCATACAATGACAGATCTTTCTAACAGCTTACTTCCCCCTTGTAGATGGATGAGTCTTCCCAGCTTTTCCTGATCCTTCCCTGATTTATCTCTGGTTTATATTTTGAGTTGAAAGGTTTGAAAGGTATTCCGCCTTCATCATATTTCATAAGATATTTATACTTTTTCAACCACTGAGATTGTTACAGATTTAGAAACTTTGGACAAATTCAAAGGTTACTAAAAGTATAAACATTAAAAAATAAAATCTTTGAATTTGCAAAAGTCTAGTAAATTATTAAAAAATAACTCTTGAAATTTGAAAATTCTGTTGGGATCAAACTTTGTGTATGAATTTATTATAACATTGTTTTGATATATTTATAGAAATTTCATCATTTTCTGTCCTTGGCAGATATGTTATTTAGCATGACCACTATTTTTTCAAAGGTATGTGAGATAACACCTAATATCTAGAGCTATTATCTTCAACTATAACACTATTTTTACCTTCACCTTGAAGATATGCAAAACCATGGCAACGACTCTTACATCGGTTACTTGCCATTTATTTATGGAAAAGTTGAATTTTCATAAATTAATGCAGCTTCAAGGTACTGTATTTGACTTTGGAAATTTGTTAACCATTCCTTAAAAATTTTACAGAATAGTTGACACAAACTTAGAAAATATTGTCTTGCATTCATAGCTACAGTACAATGTGATACAATTTATGACAAAATCATTTCACCGTGGTTAAATATAACAAATGAAAATGATTCAAAAACTTTGACTTTGCCTTTAATAAATTGCACTGTACACACACACCGTGGTAACTCTAGAGTCTTTAAAAGTTTGAATTTAGAGTATAAGCTATTCCCTTCAACACTAGTATTGACAGACAAAAAAATTCTTATAAATCTACCCAATTAAAAAAAATTCTACATGAGCACTAAATGATCCAATTACATCCTCGTCCTTTTCCTTCAAAAACTCAAAAGAAAGTACTTAATTAAGATTGACTCAAATTATGTCCTCCCGAAGGCCAAAAATAGATAACAATTTACCTTTGTCAGTTCCCCAAGGACGAGAAGTCATCTTAATTAATTTGAAGTATATTGGCATATGAGTACTTTTTGTGACAGTGACCCAAGCTCTGACATATTTTATGATGTAGATAAGACATTCTCTCAAGAGATCTCCACAAGTTAGAGGTTTTTTTACGTTCAAGGTTATACAATGAAAGACAATAGATTCTCTGATCAATGAGAGTGGCTATTTCCCTGTACTATACTGATAATCCTTAGAAGATATAGCTAGTTGTGTTGAAGCATGGAGCTATAAACGAGATAGCTCCATGGTTGAAGTCTTTGAAGGGGTTGTGTCAAAGTAGCCTTGAAAGTAAGGATGAGGAATATATTTTATCTATGGTTACACCCTTAATTTATGTACATGATGTTTATTATGTATTAAAAGTTGCATATTTGCGTTGCGACGTAACTTTGTATGACTCTGAAGAAGACATGTAAATTATTCACACACGCAGTAAACTGGATACTATTAACCTCACCTAACCAAGAGATCTTTGCACAGTGTGTCCTTACATAATTTAACACTTTCCTGCTCCATTGTTCTATAGCCAGTTAATAATTAACCCTTGTATGCATTGTATGTATTATAGATCCTCCTTCAAGCAGGAACTCGCGAAGAAGCCATCATTGGCTTATCAAAGCCGCAAGCTGACCGAAGTCAGTCTCTCAGATTCATATTTTAACGTCCATGATTATGAATTGTCAATTGTCAACAATTGCCTATTAATCTTGGAGTGACTCGAACTGGGGACCTTATGATTGAAAGGCACCGGCGTTAACCACTGAGCTAACACTGAGCTAACCCTTAGATCCATCCGATACAGAATTGTACGAATCCTAAGCTAAAAACTTGACAGGTAGATTTGGAAGAGGGCGTTGGACACATGAGTCAATTTGGGAGGGTGGTTGGGGGGTGCGGGGGGGGGGGGTTGGAGGCCAGCGCACAGTTCCAAAATGTTTTAATTTTTGTAAGCCTGGTAGGTTGGAGCCTAAATGTTGAATCATTGAGACAAATCAGAGAGCAGCGAAGTTTAAACTAGTTATGTCTGGTTACGTCATGGCAGACCTTTAAATGCTAGGATTTATTTCTTCAAGTCTAGCGTACTAATGACTTACATTCTCATTTCAAATCCTGATCTAATTTCTTTGAACAGTTTAATTAATCTACACTAACACAAGATTGTGAACAATTTCAACACAAAATCCATCCTTTTTGAAATCAAGGTCGATATTTTTTCTTTTTTTTTCCAAACCTTTGCAATATTGCCCAGGAAAAGATTGCAGCTAATCAGACTAAGACTCCCTGCTGGGTTTTTATCGCCAATTGAAGGTAAATGAGTGGCTTACGGATTTGATTCGTTCCCCGTGCCCAACGTTTCTTCACCGGGACACGTTTCATACTTATTTTAATCATGGTGAAATGCTAATGAGAAAACACTTCACGACACCACTTGTGATGAACCTTGACGGGGTAAGCTAACGTTTTTGGATTTCAATATCAAACAGTACTGAAAATTTGTCACAAAAGAGATGCTACATTTCTGGTATGGTTAGTATTTCATCAACATTAGCTACATTATATAGTACTGTGTGAACTTTTTGGCATCCAAACCTCAGACCTACCTCATGTAACACCTTTTAACCCCCCCCCTCCCCCACCCTGCTCCCATATGTGCCTTCACCTGGATCCTCAACCACATCAAAAACTCCCAAAAAATATGAGATTTGGTTTTGAGTGCAAATGAACAATAAGACATTGATGAATCATGAAACTATGGAAATTGTGTTTTATTCCCTGGATTTTCATTTTGGCAAATATTTTCAGACAGTGAAATGATAAGTGTCATCATTCCACCTGTGTTTACTCTGCAAACCACTTCAAAAAGGAAAGCCTATGTATACCCATGATGCATCATTCTGACACCTATACAGTAGCTGGCTGCATTGCCAGTATACACCTCATATATCACTTAAATTAGTTTGGCCAGTAGACTAATTTTAGCATCTTTACGGTGTCTCATTTCTTGATCACTTTTTTTAAAGCTTTAATTTACCATTTGGGCAGACAGTAAATATGGTTTGAAAATTGCTAGTACTAAAAACAATACTGCGCAGAACAACCTGTCAAACCCACAGTATAGCATGTATTCTAGTGATTCTGCATAGTAAACTAAATGAATCCTCCAACTCTAGTAAACTACTGTCACGAACGAATTCTCCTACTGCAATGTCTGAGGACAGGATGTTGTCAGCTATATTGTGTTAGGTAACAAAATCCAGATGTTGTTTTTATCTGACATTTTTCCTGTTCTGAGGATCCTTTAAATATCTTCTTTTTTTTTCTTTTCTTTTTGCTGTTGCTGATTCAAACGGCCTATAGTTCAGATATTCTAATGGTATCAAAGGTCACTTGAGAGTTCAGAGACCTCAGAATTTGTCTTCTCTTTTTCTTTTTCTTTTTCCATCAAAGGGAAATTATTCGTTCCAAACATTCCATGATTTACAATGTTGTGATTCAATAAACCTTATTAAACCAAACTGTATAGAGTGGGTTACTCACCACTCCTTAATATTTTACTGAATGGCATGCATGACATACATGAATTTTTGGGAGGTTTTGCATATATTTTCTACATTTTTCAGTTGTTCAAGAAGCTGATACCTGACAGATGAGTGCCTTGAGAGCAATAAAACAAGGTTTACTGTGACCAGCAATGTACATAGAATTTGCACCATAATCTGACAATTTTAATGCAGTAACACATGTCACACAGTGTGTGTTTGAACACTTGCATGTCACACAGAGTGTTATGAACACTTACATGTCACATGGAGTGTTTCAACACTTATATGTCACAAAGAGTGTTTTGAACACTTATATGTCACAAAGAGTGTTTGAACACTTACATGCTCAACAGAGGGTTTGAACACTTACATGTCACACATGTGTTTGAACACTTACATGTCACACAGAGTATTTTAGAACACTTGTATGTCTTGTATGTCACACAGAGTGTTTTAACACTTGTATGTCACACAGAATGTGTTTCAACACTTGGTACAACACCAAGTACACCACAAACCTGAGAAACCGACCTTACAAAAGAGAACAGCTTCAAATTCCAACACACTGTGTATCCTAGAGTTATTGCCTAACACGGGAGATAAGATAGGATAGAGGAGGAGAATAAAGGCTGAAAGATAAATCTTTTGTGATTTATGGCATCTTACCAGGCTAAGAGGACAGTTGTTCAGGAGGCTTGGTAGATGTTGTCTTCTCCTGAGTGAGGTGGATTCTAACGCCATCTGCATCGGAAAGAAACAGGAAACATAATGAGATGTTTTACAGTAATGGCCAGGTAATTAATGATTGCGGTAGTAACTAAATTTAAAACACATTTTATGAGGGCGAGGGGATATATCATACTCCATCTCCCTGACATTAATGTACTGCTAAGACACGGGAAGCCATACGCTCCCACACTCGGCCATAAAACTTCGGCAGTTAAAGTTACGTACAAGCCAAACAAAAATGCAAGACTGATTTTTTTTTCATTGTAACAACTCTCGGCAGGGAAACTGGTTGAGTTTTGTGAAATGAGCATCTTTGAAATGAGAATGCATGATTAAATGTCTATGTATAGATGATATGACCTTATTAGAAAGGCCAAGATATTGGTTGTCTTCAAAACGTTGGAATTACTCTAAGTAGCAAAAAAACTGTGAAAGACAAAGTTTACATTTTGGCACATGCCTCTTGGGGAAACATGTCTTCTGGGGATCTACCAAAGTGGCTTAATTTCTGTTCAGCCAATCCAAATCAGCTGTGGAGGTTGTCTGATGGAATAGTTGTAATTACATCAAATTCAGATTGCATGGTAACTAAATATCACCAAATAGGTAAAATGATATTTTAATATTGTTATCACCAAAACCAACACATCTCTTACAGTATATATATATTGGTCATTATTTTGCTACAATTTTTTCTTCGGACAACCCAAAAGTAAGGCCTGGGTGTCCGGGGGACATTTCAGACATTATGTACATAGCTGACCAATACAAACTAATGGAGAGGTTAAAGAACTGAAATTGAGATTGATAAATATCTATTAAGGAGAAAAGGAGGATATTATTTGGCGATTTGATCAATTGTTTTAAAGAGTGATTTATTTTGAATATGTAACAGCTGTATAGACTTTCTGTTACATGAGTGAAATTAAATTCGATTTGAATTAAATCAAGCATGAATATGAGTTCAAAGCATTTTTTCCCTGCACATCCAAGACCTTTATCTATTTTATTTTAAAGATGTTTGAAATGTCAATAAATATCAGATCATTTATGAACACACGAGCAGAGGGAGCCAATCTGTGATATGGCTAAGGCTATGCACCTACTACAAACTGCCTGTTTTGGTGCCAAGAGATGTTTGTAACATATATTGAATTGTTTCTCTATAGCCTTTACTGACAGCAGTACAGTTTACAGCTCTTCTCTGACCCAGTGATGTCGAAATGGTCCCCATTCTCCCTTTCACGCTACGTTAACCCAAATCATGTCAACGAGGCAATTTCTTCTGCCATTGAGCCGACCCAATAGCTCTCGCTGTTAAGGGCCGGACTTCAAAGGAAGCAGCGATACAGTGAAGGAAAGAGGGGATTAAGGCCCGCTTCTCCATTAGCTTAGCAAAGACTCGGAGCGAATGAATAGCAGTAGATGACTGTCAATAGCCTCCCATTTGTCAGTATTGTCAGGCACAATGGGAAGAGTTGACTGGAAGCCACTAGAGTAATGAGCCATGAAACAAGAGTTTGACAAGTCTCATGAGGAACGAAGAATAAGATGACCACAATGAACACAAGGAGATGAAAGGGACTCAGGTGAAGATAATACGAGGGCAGGGGAAGTCTAAGACTTAAGTTGGCTTCAAAATTGAGCTTTACTACTTGATGTAACACAGTAGGGAGAAGAGGGGGGGGGTTGGAGAGAGTGTTGAGTAGAAGAATATTAGCTTATTCTATCGGCATGTTTACAGGGGAAATAATTGCTCGTTTCTTCTGCATGGATGAAGACCCATCTCCTCATGAAAATAAAGTCTCTGCCATATCTATCTCTTCTGCAAAACAAGGACGATACAATGCCTGACTCCATGAATAAAAAAACTAGTACTCAAGAAGGTATAAAACTATACTTCATATTAACACCAAGGACCAATATTATTGTTTTTAATAATTATTGAATGTATAATCATCAGAAATTAAGATCAAAGTTTATTTTCCACACAAATTACCAATAATGACTGATATTTAATTCTAAGTGACCGACTTATGCATCTAATCAGGGTGTTGTTAACAACTCCCTGATCTAATGTAATTTTGAAGAGTTAAGAGGTATTTATGAAATCCCCTTCCCTTCCCTTCTCCCCTTCCCACCCTTCTCCCATACCCCTCCCCTTTCTCCATCCCACCCAACCCCCCCCCTTCCCCTCTGCATCATATATTTTAAGCAGAAGCAAACTTAAGCCTAAAAATATCTCCATTCTTTGAGTATTCCACAGGTTTTCTTTGCATGGAGATCTCTGTCTTTGACAGGTCAGCAATGCTTTCAATCTACAAGATGTGTTTCAAGTCATCACCCAGCAGTGATCAGGCTACTCTCTCTCTCTATGCGGCTTCTGAAACAACCGAACCCAGCTACCGACCGACCGACAGCAGCCCTGCATATAAAGATACAACTCGGATACATTTCTTACCAATCTGCCAATCATAACTCTTAGTGGCAGCTGAGGGTTAAACTGGTTGCATATGTTTGCTTAACCTAATAAGATCGACAGAGGGAGTTGGAACAGCAGTGTTTTGCCTAACCTGGTGGGCTTTGGATATAACAACTCTCTTTAACCGCTTACCGGGATCACGGAAAGGCAACAGTCCCAACAGCTTTCCTAATTGCTCATTTAGAGAGAATTTACAGGGTATTTTCTAACTGTGAAATTTAACAAGCTCCTGCCCAATTAACAGTGTCAAGTAATCCAAGACATGACAAGGCCTCTCAAGAAGCCCAGACAAGCAGCACAAATAGAAGTAGTTATGAGGGTTGTGATATTATAAAAGCGGATCAGTTATTTTTCTGTGAATGGTATGATGCCCAGGCCTAGAAATTCAGGGACTATTTACTGGCTTAATGCCAGCCTGAATTTGCCGTTTGCCATACAAACAAAAACAGAGCAATGGCATTTTTTTCTGGCCGTTGAAATTACAGCTGCTTTTGTATTAAGTTCAAGGGAAGTGCAAGTGGGAATTTGATTTTATAGCCAGCAGATATTTTTTATGCACCATTGGTATTTTTTAGCAAAGTGGCTAACGTGGTGAAAATTCTAGTCCTATCACCCACATTGAATGTACTGTACTGAATGTACTGTACTGTACTTTACTGAATGTAAGTGCCGGAGTGTACATTCAAGTCAAATCACTGAACGTCTAGATGCAAAAAGCAACAATTTATTAAATACTTGGGGGATAAGAGGGGGTAGGAGAGGGGTAAGAAAGGTGATGAGAGGTAGAAGAAAGGGAAAGGGGAGGGTAGAATAGCATGTTTCCACTAGAATACTTCATAGCAATGTTGGGACGATAAAGTATTAAATTCCTGTAATACAAAAATTTGGCGGGTTGGTGGCCAGTGAATAATGCATGAGAGTCCATAACAAAATAACCATCCATGAAAAATAATGTTCATTTATGCATTAAAATTATTGCAGAAGCTGCCAATCTTGCTGACCAACTTCTAACAAATTTTAAGAAACCGACAAATTAATTGTACCCATCTTGATTTTGTCACCCCAAGAAGGGTTCAGATAACAAATTTTAATTTCCCAACATTTATTTTCATATTAGCCACATGCAACTATTATCAAATTGGAAGCTTCATAGTTTTAGAATCTCTTGAACGTCAATTTCTTCCTCATTTCAGATAAAAGCAGTAAATCGAATTACATGATAATAAAAGTTTAGTAAAAGTTAAATTTGAATAGTATTACAAAATTGATCAAATCCAGACAGACAGCAACACCCTAAAACATGCTTTTCCCCTAAAACTAAATTAAATTTACTTATTATCGCGAGATTAAAACATAACAAATTAATTTTACAGCACTCAGAGCTACTTTCTCCAGGATTTTACAAAAAACTGGATTATTTATCTGTCAAATTGAGCATTGGTATCTCAAGATCAGACCATGCACCTTCTTTCTTCCAGCCATGAAGGGACGGAGGGAAATAAGTTGACAATCATACTGCCTGAAGCAAGGCTAAATTGATATCTCCTTCTTATCTTGAACTGAGGCAGTTTCTGCTTATACTGTAAACAACACATAGCTTGTCATATCTGATGTATAAGAGTTTGTCCGTGGATGAAGTCAAGCATGATGCTCTCAACATCTGTACACCTCAATCTTCAGTTCATCAACTCTACACTGTAACCCTGTACAGTAGTTAGTATGTACAGCAGTCCTCAATCTTCCATTCATCAACTCTACACTCTAACCCCATACAGTAAGTATATACATGGACAGCAGCCCTCTGGGCCATGCAAACTCTTTCTCAAAGACAACAATTTGGAAATTAACTCATCTTTTTCTTTATCATTATTCATTTCTTTTATGTAGGCTATATATACGTGTGTTAAAATGAAACATTTATTATTTTTTTCACATTTCAGATTATTTTGCCAATGTTGTTGTACACCCTGGATGCATCCATATGTAGTGTGGAGGATAATCAAACTTATAGCACAAGGTCTATGAGTACAACACCATGAAAACATGAAAGTACAATGAAAAACATGGATAACCACAACCCACTCACTGCAGGACTACAATGCTCTTATTAATAATGAGTTATTAATAATGAGTACAAGTATGTAATTTTGCAGACTTTGTTCCTATACAACTATTCGAAATGCTACGAGTGCCAACTCCTACAAGTTACTCATCCACAATTCAAATTCAATTTTCAATTCCTATATTTCACTGTTATAAGTTATATAAAATTTATTAATAGGATCAACTTATACAGGTATGTATATAATGAAAAACAACTAATTAATTAAAGTGATTAGAACAGGTACAGATTAAATTAAAGGAAACTTAGTCATCACAAGCCGGAGTGAGTAAGAGTGAAAATTAATATGATTGAATACGACGGGTTGATTTAATACACACTGACTAAACATCTGGTTTTACTCCATATAACATGCAATTGATTATACTATAAACAGCTATATTAAGAAAACCCACTGTCCTTCAAGTTGCCATGGTGACAAAGACCATTAATTAGTGAGGGATACAGGATTCCATTCGTTTCATAAAAACATAAATATGTCTTATCACCAAATTCTAGTAATATTGAAAAGATTTAAAATAAGCAAATCAGAAATATTCAGAAATTTCACATTTCTTTCAATTAATTTGAAGGTTTGAATGATTTCAAGATTTATTTCAAGATATATGGACTGCACTGATTATAAGGGGTTTAGTAATTGAAATGACTCAAAATTGAAGAGAGCAGACTCAAAAAGCTGTTTCAAAGTCAAAATCGTGAAATCAAGTATGTGATTGAATTTACCATACATGTACTATCATGCTCCAGACTAAGACAAGCAAGAAAAAACACAAAAGAGACAATTTGAGAGCTAACAAATGTATTTAAAATGAAAGTTTCGAGAGCTGTTGTGTCAGAAACTCTAACAACTCACCATAGAATAACCTTTAATCATCAGAGCACAACCCACTCTCAGCCTGCTCCCCCCCCCTACATCCCCCCGGCCCCATCAAAGAATGAGGTAAAAAAATAATAAAGAAGAATATAACCATTTGTTTTATTATGATATACTATAATTGCACAAACAAAACAAAAAATTAGGAAAAATTTAGCACCCTTCATTTAGGGACAGTAAAGATTGAACCTTAAAGGAAATGGCCACAGGATTCCTCTTCTAACTCCCAACAGCTATTTTGGACAAAGTCTTTCACCGATGGCTTCATTATCATATATTCAGATAGGGTAAGCGGTTTGTTAGTTTTCGATTACATAATCGAACAATGCAGCTGGAGTGTTGTTTTAGGGGCCTAGAGCAATCAGGACATCCATTAGGAGGAAGTAGGCCGCTGTTTGCACACAAACTTTCACCGTAGCAGCGTGAGAAATCAATGGGCGTTAGGCAACAGAATTAAGCAGAGGAAAAAACCTGCAAGACAACTGTGTACACATCGGCCAAGGCGGCAAAAGAATAGCACTTCTACTCAATATTTACCCGAGCTCTACCGAACGATGAAGCCATCTGGGATTCTTCAAGTAGAAATCTATCTTTACCGCTTAACACTAACTTACCATGTATTAACCAGCTTGTCAAAGGAGGGCTGTGTTGCTATGCATGAATATGAGTGGTCTCTCAGTGCAGGCCACATAGTGGGGACAACTAGGGGACAATAAGAACATTCAGTAGTGGGAGATACATACTGATTCATTTCATTTCATTTATTTTTTTTATGAGAATTGAGATAAATAAGTGAGTACAGGATGTTAAAAAGTTCTGGTCCAGACTTAACAGGGACAAATTTAATTGGGCGCTGTTTCATTAGTAAAAATATGTATTAACCAAAACTTAAGTAGATGAAAATGACATCAGCATTATTTTCAAGGTAGTAAAGTTGTTTAGAATGAATTCATTACATACAACTTAATCCAAAATCAATTTCAAATTAACCTGTAGTAATGTCACAATTACTGGAGCCTTGTGTAAAATGAGCTCCAAACTGCCTCCCCTCCCCTCCCTCCCCTCCCCTCC
>KN891192.1:13112-28492 GCA_000934455.1 Apostichopus parvimensis
CAACTCTCGGCGAACATGGCTGGTATAGTTTGTACTCCCCAACTCTCGGCGAACATGGCTGGTATAGTTTGTACTCCCCAACTCTCGGCGAACATTGCTGGTATAGAGTTTGTTTGTATACATATATAGATCATAGTGTTAAACCGTTGTTGTGTTGTCGCCTTTTGCGATTGTTTATTTGTTGGTTTTGTTTTTGTTCTCGTTTTTATTTTAATAATTTCAAACCAAACTTGCCGAACTTACTTCACACCAATCATATCTTTCCCAGGAGGAAACAGTTTCAAGGTAGCCGCGAAAGACTACGCAATGACACCGATACCGCCACGATCCGGTAAACCGACTCTTTCCGCCTCCTCCAATGGACGATCATCGAAACTGCTCAATTCGTCCGGCAACCAACTCGTTCAGAATATGAAACGAGGTCATTCTACGACCCCGCCTGGTACTTCGACAGGGTCGCCGCGACCCCGCTCGGTTACCTACGAAGCTCAAAGAGTCGCTCAGAAGAAAGCAATGCGGGTAAGTGATATAACTACGGTACCCAAATTACGGTCACCCAAAGGTATGAAAATTTCTTTCACCCCCTTAATGAAATCATCTATACCCATTCTCCCTCCCCTTCCCCACCCCTTCTCCCCCTCCCAATCCCCTCCACCGTGGTAATATTTGAAGTGATGCTGATAAAGCATATCTGTTGTGACTAATGTTGTGATAACATTCATCATGATACGTCTGCATGTCTATAGTCGTCAAATAGAGTCATTGAAAAATTTGCATATGTGGCAAATATAAATATTATACATCATGTTCATCCATTATGAGGTAAACATTGTCAAAGTTGAGAGCGATATGAAGCAAACCTGGCGTGTCTTTCTTCTATTTTGTGAAATTTTTCTACTTGTTTATAGAATTTTTCCAATTTTTTTCTTCAATTTTTCAAATAGGTTTTCTAATTGTTACTGACATATTCCTCGAAGCCAACGCATTATCCGGCTTTTATTAGTAACAAACATGGAATCATCAGATGGGGTGGTATTTTATGTGACAGGAATACAAACTATATATAATAGCTATTGTTAATTGATTCATATCTTAAATGACGTCACTTGTGACAATGGAATTTTAAAATAGTTACGTGATATGAAGAAATATATAGCAATATAAATATAAATATTAATTTTTGGAAAAATCAGGCCATTGTTTGCTTGACATGATCAGTTTATTGTTGACGGTGATGTTATAAGCTTTATCGATTATGCAGTTTAACCGGCAACACAAAGAACGCTTTGTACGGTTTTGTATTGGTTAAAATGACGGACAGGTGGTCACGTGACTTAGTGAAATGAATGCTGGGAAATGCTGAATAGGATGTCGACAACAGAGACACTTATGATTGTTTTGTAGAAATAAAGAAGATAAACAACTTTATATGGACGGAGATCGATTTTTTTTCAAGGAAGGCATTAAAATGATCTTGAAACTGTACATTTTATCGATTAAGAAAGTGGTCTTTGGATATCTGGATATTGAGAGACAAGTTTGGAACACTACTCTGTTATGATCTTATGACAAACGACAATCCTTATATATATCATTCGAAGAGCACAACATTATAAAAACGTTTTATATTGGGCTTTAATAGCTTTCTCGTTTATCGAGTCTCAAAAGTTTTATGAACGTTAAGTTCAATATATTATAATATATCATTTTAGTTACGATTTAACGCTAAGTTCAAACTGGCTACATGGAACGCTTAACCAAATAAACTGAAATTTTTACCAATATTAATCAAGGGCAGTGTTAAGTAAGAAGTGAGTAGAACTAATGATTTACCCGCGATATCGCAAATTGTCTTCAGTGTTCCCAAATTTACCATTGCTAGTTCTTCTTTTTACATGATACGGCATTGCCCCTCCCCCGCCCCAATGAAACTTTTGGGCAATTAGTACCTTCACTTCCGGACCCCATCTCCAAATGCTTTACCGTACTTAGAAGAATATCTTTGTTTGAATAAATGAACTTCACCTTTTCTTAAACACGTCTTCTTTACGCACCTGCAGTTTTCTTTATTTTGCTATTTACGATACTTTTCTTTGTGATTTCTCATTATAGGCTACATGTACTAATTGTTCTCTGTCCACTATTGTTTATAATTGTCCTCTGTGCTCTATTGTTCCTTCTTGCCGTGTGCTCTTACTTACTAATCCTCCTTCGATAGATACCAACCTCTGCAGATGAAACCAAAATAACTGACCAACTGAAAATTAGTACCAATGGTAGCCTCGACACTGAACAAGTGGGTATTGAAGGAACGGTAAGAATCCGCCCATCTATCACTGATAATGTATGACATTATCTAAATAGTAGTGCATGTACATGGGTATCCAGCAATATTCTAATGTTTTGGCCTTTGGAAAGTTTGACTTATTATCAGGTCCGGATAAAGGAATGGAGGAGTGTACAATCGATTTTCCACCTCACACAGAAAGTTAAAACTAGTTATTGGCAACTGTTAGCCTCCTGATAACGAAAGTACTGTATAATGTCTTTCCGTCCACTTATAAACTTTCATTTTGCTTGGATGCAGTTCACCACTGTCTCGCTAATTGTACATTTACCTTGGCCTGGGTACATAGGAAGCAACTGTTCGTACTTTTACACATGCATGCAGTGTTTTCTAACATTAATGTATCATTTTTATATGTTATACTACACGAGGATGCTAGTTTGACTTTGCCCTTTTATTTTCTATGTATGGTTTTCTTTCTTTCTTTACATCTTTAATTTTTCCCCTCTTGTTATTATTTACCTGTGATTTTCAGATTTCGCATCTCTTCTTGCGTTCATTACCAATTGCATTTATTTTCTCATCTTGTTCACTTTTCTCTCTGGATGTAGCGTCCCATGACCGCTGCTGACCTATCAACTTACAGCCCCCGTATGAAGTCTTGGGTAGAAGGGGCAAATGAATATGGTAAGAATTAAGTGACAATACAACCCCTATCTCCCCCCCCCCCCCATCCATCAATTCCCTGTTCACATCCATATGATCATAGCATACTCATGTGAATATATCTCTAAGCTAAATCTTCGAATGTAGAATTTTCAAAAACGTTGTCCGAAAATAGTCACGTCATATAATAGAAAAGGAATTGATCGCATTTCCTATGGAAAGTCAAGAAAGTCTAGATCAGCACCTTAAAAATGTTGAGGTAATTTGTTTTGGAGAATGCTTAAATTGGATCTAAAAATATTGCCAACCTTTAAATAAATTGTAACCTTTTCCTACTCGGACCTGAGTGACCTCGCAAGTTACGCTGACCTGATCACAAACGACGATCAATCCTGTTAAAGAAGGGATTGGGTGATTTAGAGGAGTGATGTACCTGCTTCACCTCACCCCCTCCCCCACCCCACGTCAACCCAAAAGAAAGCAGGTACCCCCCCTCCCTACTCCAAATCAAGATGAGGCTACCCTGTCTAATAACCTCCGACATTGAAATTGTAAAATAGTAATGGCAAATGACGAATATTTAAACTTGTATGAAATGCTAAGTAATGTTATTTTGTAATTGTCAAATTTCTCCAGTTTTGTATTTTGGTTTCAGCACGACCGTGCACATCTTGTGTTGCAAGGTAGTGGTTGTGCATAAACTTTTCATTCATTCATTCATTAAATCATTCATTCATTCTTATTCGCAGAGAGAGAAGTTGCCTTCAATTTGTTCAACTCATTACGTACTGATAAAGGTGGGTTAAGGAAGGGATCCATGCTACCTGACGCGACCGGAGTCTACGTAGCTGGAGGTAAATCGAAACGAAATACGAAAGAAGACCAGGTGGTGCAACAGATGATGAAACTGCTGGGAGATGACGTAGACAGGTGAGGCTAATTGGATCCAACCAGGTCATCGGTCTTGCCGACAATTTTTTAACTTGCTAAGTGATTGCAAAAAGGTTTTCAAAATATGCTTTTCCTTGATGTTTTGAGGAAAAAGAAGAATAAGAGGAAAACTTTGGTGTCAGTAATGAAAAATACTGTGACCATTTTATGACTTACTAGCATATTTTTCAGGCATTACATGATGACGTATAAAATTTAGGATTTATGTTTCGAATTGAAATTCTCAATGACGGCTTTCTGTATTATAAATATACATATACGTTATGAAACAAAATAACAGAGGTTTAGTTTAGTTTACCTGTGTTGCTCTTTTGTTTCGTGAGCGAAATCGGAGCAAGTAACTCACAATTCAATGTTGGTGGAACAATACAAACTAGACTAACAGTAAATGATAATAAAAAAGTATAGTCCCTGCTGAACCGCCTTCTTACTCTTTTTTTTTTAGTTAAGGACCTCAATTTGCAAACTTTCATTCTTTGGAGTTTGGACTATAGCATATATAAACTTTCCGGCAGCTCTTTGGTATTGTCCTTGTTGTACATAATTGCCTAGCGTGATTCTTAGTACGTAAATCAACTCACCACGAGTTTTGATTATTAATCTCCCCTCAAAAAATATTATACAGAAAACAATTGCTAGACGAATGACCTCGTAAATGCTTTAAATGGACTAATGTCAACCCCCAAAAACCCTATGTGTAAATGACGTAATAGCTGTGATATACTATAATAATTATGACAGTTTCTCTATTAATTTATCATATCTCACCTTTCCAGTTGCCCGATATCATAATAGAGCAAACAACCGATATCATAACAGAGCAAACAATGTTCTTCCGAGGCCTAACTGAGCCGACCATTTAACTGTTTACCCGTACCCTTCACTATAACTCACCCCTCACTTCCCCCACTGGCCCTTACCGTGTAGTTAAAAGGTCGGTGATTAGCCAACTAACCGTTCTGGCAATTTCTCCCTTATTTATGTAACATCAAACGTCATTTTTATATTGGGGCTAACTTTTATCTTTGTTGTGCTATACCTCGTTCCTCAAGTGTCCCCCCCCCCCCCCCTTCCCCTAACAAACACCCCTACTCTTCAAGAAACTAAAACAAACAGAACTTGGTAAACGTCGTTGATAACCTCACTGCCAAGTATACAGAAATGTTGCGTTTGTGCAACTGTGCAGTTATAGTCAAGTTTTATATGTGTAATTAACCTGCTTTCCTAACCACATATATATTGCTATAAACATCATAAACAAACACAAGCAATATTGCGGAGGTTTGTCCATGAGCCATATTGATCAGTTCCTGTCAAAATAAGTCTTTTGAAAATACAACTTGACAGTCCAGATATAAACGAGTATTACAACAAAATGCACTCTGAAATTGATTGATACCGTAAAAGCATATTGTGCATGGTAACAACAACTGAAGGAGACACTTGAGCTAATAAAACTCATATCATATTAAACGAGAATCCTTGAAATTTCACTTTCTATTTGTTTGCCAGGTTTTCTTCTTTTTTCTTCTTTTTTTTTTCACGATCGTACGAAGAAGGAAAAAAAATGATGCAAAAGATTAATTTCGAAAACCACAACAAATTTGTTCATTATTGAAAGAAAGTAGAGTATATGGCATGCCAAACTATAGGACAATTGCATTGGTGGTTTATTACATCATTTTGGTGCAAATGGTATACGTAGCAAAATTAAGTATGTTTTTATAATAAGTTAAAACGACAATTATTTTTTGTCAATCTAAGTAGAGTTACATTTCATGGAATTGATTTTTTACGCGAAGTGATAGACACTTGAAGAAAAGAGTGACGTCACAAGGCAGCCATTGTCTTATATGCACCAATATGTTGAGGGTTAGAATAACCGACGGCATCAACGC
The DNA here is from genome assembly GCA_000934455.1 of Apostichopus parvimensis. Taxonomy (NCBI): domain Eukaryota; kingdom Metazoa; phylum Echinodermata; class Holothuroidea; order Aspidochirotida; family Stichopodidae; genus Apostichopus; species Apostichopus parvimensis. Next base: position 18,915 of record KN891192.1, read on the forward strand.
CAAATTTCATTCAGTGTTACCATCACTTGTCATAATGCCCTTAAAAGCATCCTTAGCAAACGGTAACAAATTTTGTACCAAATTTAGTCAAGTTGCCTTAGGTGTCCTCATAATTATATAAATCAGGGCTAAAAAATTGTCCGAACCTTCGGCGATATTGCGCTAGAGAACAGGTATTATTCAGCTAGGAGGAAACTGAAATAGGCAGACGTACGGTTTTTCTTTCATCTTTCCGCGTTTAAATCGATCACGCGGCAATTTTGACTAAATAACAGATTATCTTACTTATAGTCACCATTAATACATTAAGCATCCAATATTCTTATAAAAAATTCTTATTTGACATATTCACTTTTTTATTCTTTTCATACAAGGCAAAGCAACATGCCAAATGTTTACCAAAAGCAGTCCAACAGTGCTCGTCCTCAATATAGACAAATGCGTAGAGCGCCATCTTTTGACGGTTATGTGCATGTCGGTAGTCAGTTCGGACCAACCAGGCCACCATTCCGTAAATCGTTCGATATCGCTCCAGACTGGTGTTCGGAAGGGAAAACTTATCGCAGACTCGTAAGAAAAGCAGCACAAAACCAATCGGTGTAAATGGTCACCAAGGAAACCAAAGTAACTAATAAAACATAAGTAATATATTAGACGGAATTGCTATATATCGCTTTCCATAGATGAACTTATTTTAAAAATCATTTCCTTTTGTGAAAAAGGTGAAAAGGTTAAAATTAGCTGTTATTCTTCGAAAATCATAGAGCAAAATGAGACAAAAAGCTACATTTGAAGTCTCAAATATTGTATTATCTCAGAACGGCATAAAAAGAAGTTATTTGAGCAGCAGAAGCCTCCGTTTGGTTGCAAACTAAAAATAATTACACAATTCGAATGTAATATGCATATGATTATGTAATATTGTGGGATTTCTTATAGAACGTATTTTGCTTAAAACCCTATTTAAACTTAACTTAAATATTAATTAATCAAATAAGTAGTCACCGAGGAACAATGCATGATGTATAGTGGTGATGAAAGTGCACGGTTTAAGCCTTCGTGGACCTTATATAGTTGTCATGAAGTGTACAATACAATCAAAGATATGTAAATAACAAGTCATGTAATAAATATACATTAGTGCAGGCTGGACCTTAAAATTAAAATATTCAGTTTTTTTAGTAAACTCGATGATTAAGTTTACTTTCAATGTTTGTATTATTTCTTTGCATTCATGAATCATTTTATTTATTTATTATTAATCCTGCGTCCAACTTATAAACGACATCGACAAATTGTATCTCGGTTTTATTTTGTATTATAAATGTGAAAACACAATGACATGACTATATTAGTATAAGATACTATGAATAAGATCTCTATCTCCTTGACTCTTGGTATTTTGTTCAAAGCAGTTGTCTGCGTTTGATAGTGAAATTCTGGTATGTTAATTACTTATACAGTATAGTAGCAGGGGTTCCCTAACTGGGGTGCATGAACCCCCAGGGGGTGCGTGAGTCTATCCCAGGGGGTTCGTGAAACGTTTCTAAAAGTCAAAACTAAAGTACTCTTTGTTGAACTAAAATCTGATATATCATATAATTTAGTAATGTACAAACTCTTTTCGCGTTCCATACGCATATGTTGCCATAGTAGTATACCGTACCATTAATGTGATACTTGATCTTTTACGAAGTACTCTTATGTGTACAATATTATTATAATGACTCAGATCGTGTCTCGAAAAGTTGGGCGTTCGTGGACAATTCTGACATCCACAGGGGGTTCGTGGGGGGATAAAGTTAGGGAAACCCTGGTATATAGCATAATAATAAGCAAACTAAGTCACATTCCTATAGTGTTTCTTTCTCTTCGCTAAATGAATTAACAGGTAATTAATGACGTCATTTCTTCATGAGTAGTTTGTGGTAAGTATATAACCACTTTTAACTATTAGTATTTACTATAAACATGCATAAAATTGTCCTGAGCTGCTTGTTATCAATCTCAATAAGTCAACGTAACGAAGACGTTAACTTTAACATGAGCAAAAAGCTGTATTTACACAGAGAAATCAAAATGAAATTATGGGAATGACAATATTTTTTAGAATATACAGGCACGTAGCCAAGGGGGGGGGGGCGAATGGGGCAGCCGCCCCCCCCCCCCATTGAGCATATTTTTTTTTTTTTTAATGTTTTTATGATATCGCTAGTATTTTCAAAAGAGAAAATGCTAAGATGCAACTTACAAGGCCTGGGAAGTGCCATTTCCAGCGATCTGGGAGGCATTTTCATCCAAAATTTTCTTGTACGCTTCGCGCCAACTTATGGTGGCGCTCCGCTTAGATAGTTGCAATGCCGAATCTACAGTTTCGCCCCTCCCTTAGCAAATTCCTGGCTACGCGCCTGAGCATATAGTCCTCTTTGTAGTGCGCATATAAACACAAACATGCAGACACACGTATATATATATGTATAATTGGATGTCGGCGTATAACCTCTAAGATCATTCTAAATTTCCCCGAAACACATGCTAGAAAGCTAAATAATGGTCACCCATGTTTAAAACCTCAACATACAAGCCATTCAATATTGGATGGTCAAACTTACTTATTCCGGATAGGTATAGTTTTGGTATACTCGTAGCATTTTTTCAGCATTTTATTAAAATTTGAGGAAATACGGATGACAATGGGATGAGAAAGTATAACTGTTTATCTTATGTCTGCTTTATCAATGTGTACGGCTTTGAAATAGCCCTTCAAGGAACAATTAGGACTTGTAAAATCTATTTTTAAACATTTCCATTCTTTATTGATACACATGACACTTTATCCGTTTCTCGTGACATTTATAAAGCGTGAAATTGTTTTTAAAGTGAATAAAAGTTGCTATGTTATATAAAGTGTTTAAAATTTACGAGGATGCTTTAAAAAGGCATTAATTGATCTTTTAAACTCTTTTTTCATCTTTGCTTGATATGGTTTAGTCATAAATTTGTAATGTGTTTTAAGGTCACCTGCATCGCTTTCGGAAATTACATTAAAAATTCGTCATTTTCTCCACTCTTATTTTAAGCACAGTATACATATAGTATACATATCCTAACATTCATTTTGTACCACCTATACACTTTGCTTACGTCATTGAATTTTATTTGAAATTTATTTATTGATATTGCAGCTATATAAAAGAAGACATCCTCCAAACTGCAAGCATCATCATAAAAATAAAAAATAAATGAAATGACTGAATACATAAATGAGACACAAACCGAACTATCCTCATTAGCATATAAGGACATGTGATGTCGTAGAATGAACGACACAGGTCCGGGAACAGCTAAGAAATTCTTGCTCCTTTTTGGAAAATATCTTATGTTTTGTCTGGGAGTTTTCATGTTGTAATCTGTGATGGTCTATATAGGCTATATATATAGTGACACTATAGAATCTGAAGCCTATTTTAAATTTTATTCGAAGAATACTTTCAAGTTTCATGTTAAATTCTCAGCTGTTTGCAGATGGTTGGGTTTGTGTCCAGGCGCGTAGCCAATGGGGGGGGGGGGGGGGCGAAGGAGGCAACCGCCCCCTATCCCCTTGAGCATATTTTTTTTGTATGTTTTTATGATATCGCTAGTAATTTCAAGCTTAGATGCAACTTACAAGGCCTGGGAAGTGCCATTTCCAGCGATCTGGGAGGCAATTTCAGCCAAAATTTTCTTGTACGCGTAGTGCCAACCTATGGTGGCGCTACGCTTACATAGTTTTCAATGCAGAATCCACGGCTCTGACAGTTTGCCAACATGTTCGCCCCTCTAGCTGCAGTTATGGCAAATTCCTGGCTACGCGACTGTTTGTGTCTCATTTAAAAATTCCTTTCGATTTATGGAATTTTCGTCGCCCAGATACTTGTTCATATGACTCTTAAGTTTGTCTTAACAACATGCATGCAAGAACAGTGTCGGAAAGTGTCAATGTTTATTTCAAGTCGACTAATTAAGCGACTAATCAGGCGAATGATCTGAATTGCTGTGGGATTTTTAATATATAATGCTCGAAGATTATCAAAAATAACGGAGGGGGGGGGGGTGATTTAATTTTTTTGCTGTATAAGGACGGCTAGTCTTGTAATCTGTATAATAATTATGTACACCGTTAGTAATGAGTAAACTGTTTATCTATTTTTTAAATTTAATTTAATGATGCACTTTAACGTAAAGAAAATTTTGTAAATAAGGTTAAAGTTTTAATTTGGCCAACATTGAAGTGTTTTTATGTATGTTTTGTGAGGAATACTTTTATTATACACATCTCAACGTATATTCATGTAACTTGTATAATGTTCCAACCCTTATTTGATTTCATCTTTCATAATGTATGGAAATTAAAACCGAGATAAATAAATAACCTACAAACACTTCTTATTTGTGAACTAAATATTTTTTACAGATATTTGGTACCTTTCGATGCGGTTAAAATAATTATACTGGACGCTACTGTCACGTTTATTTCGTTTTGAATGTGTAATATCAGCAACATCTAGAAACAGCATATCATACACATATAGGTATATTAAATCACTACGTCCATAACGTAGCTTCCGAGGACTCAGAGGAAGTTTCAAATGTGCGACCCCACCGCTCCACCCGTGCCGCACCCCACCACCAATTCGATTCACTATCCCAAAACCCAACCTCACCTGACCTTATAATTCAGAAATATAAGGACCAATCGGTTCCATGCATATCATGGGCATTGTACGCCTATTATACTTCCCTGTCCCTTTCCCCTACACACCTTCCTACCACCCCCTCCCTCGCCAAAGACGAAAAGCAAAACAGTCAGCTATAGGATAATTCAAGTTCGAAATCTGAACTGTCGCTATTCCAAAATATTTTCCTCTCCGAAGTCTCTTTAATTAGTTTTATTATTGCCTGAGTTTTCTATTGAAGCTAGTACCAAACATTCTTTGCATAAAAAAAATAAAACAAACAAACATGACACCTTGAAGTCACAACACGGTCACAAGCAGTTGGTTCAGCTTATTAAAAAGGAATATCAACTTTAGGCTAGCTACTACAACTTAACTGGATGGAGAATTTGGAGAGCTTTGAACATGGCTTTATATAAACTTCGACACGGGACACTCGTCGAGTCTAACACGAATATTTTTACAATGTTCTACGAATATTTTTACAATGTTCTAGGTGGCCGTATAGAACTTTACCATAACTCCAGTTAGTACCAACAGTACCGCACCAACCCCCCCCCCCCCCCCCCCACCCCACAGCGAGCACGAACTCGCTATACGTCTGGCGAAGATAATAATGCATATGAAATACGAGTTAGTTCTGAATTCAGTTTCTGAAAAACTGTTTGTGCATATAGTGTTCCATGTTAGCGAGCGGGTAAAGGAGTCAGGTGGTGATGGTCGTCCAAGCCCCTGCGCTACAAACTTAGGGCCAATCACATGTAGGCCTATGTCATGTTTATCCATTCCATAGCTTTTTTCATCACTGTAACGAATTTGGATATTTCTGTTTGATAAAAGTAATTCATTCCGGTGAGGGAAAAACAAGATATCAGTCCTCAATGTCATCATCAGTAGAATCATTGTTTAGTCTGTCTTGAGCCAATTAACTATTTCCTATTAGCGATATCCGATTGAACTTTCACCCTTGTCTGAAAACAATTTACTATTAACAGGTCGTCAGCCATTGGTTGATTGGTTGGACAAAGCACTCGCTACCAATCATCACTTCGTATGGCATTATCGCTCAATCGGTTCCACTGACTCCACTTAGTACGACTACAGTCGCTCAGTAACGAGTACGAGTGTAGAGACTGCCACGTGAAATAAGCCAATAAGCTACGTGTTGCACAGAGCCTTATGTACAAGCCACAATATCAACAATAGCCTAACCAATATAAATTGTATGCGTCTCACAATTGCGAATGTGAATTCAGCGTCTTTGTCTCTCCATCCTATTCCTAGTACTGAGTTTCCAGCAGTAGCTGCAAGTTCTAGACCAACGGTGGCTGTGGTTACGATTCGATTAAAAACCGCCATGAAGATCTCGGCTGTCTTTCTAGTTGTCCTTGTGGCAACAATTTATTTCTTTTATCCTGCAGATGCTAAGAAGGATAAAGCTGAAAAACCCAAAGTCACTGACAAGGTATGTAGGTCTAACTAGTAGGAGTTTGCTTGAAAATGAGTAGGCCTAGGCAGGTACTACAGTAAAAAGTACTGCCACTGCAGCATACAGGACTTCCTTTTTATTTTAGCGGAACGAGACTAGTACTTTAGTAGTAGCATGGTGGGCTCATAATTGATGCACTTAAGGATGTGATGAATGATGTCTATCAACGAAAATCCAAATCACTCAACTGTATGTGTTTTTGATATGTGTGGGTCCTCAGAAATGTAGTGATCCCAAAATATTTATTGTTCTGCGCATAAGAAACGTACAATTGAGCATAACTTGCCCACAAAATATCTGCCCTGTGAATTTCTTGCATACCCCTAAATTGACACATTTGTCGATTTAAGCTATCTGTAACTTTTGTGTAAGTATACATCAATTGACTCTGAATACTGTTTGCTACGCTCTAACCTCAGACAGGTCAGGTCCCAAAGAGTAGTGGTATCATGCTGAGGTAAGTTTGGTTAGTTTTAGGGAGTAAGATTTCCAAATCCCCAAAATAGGTGCAAAACTGTGGGGAGGGTGTAAAAAGCTTAAAAAAACACCACAATTTGATCAGCACATAGCTGAAATGGATTTAAATCATGAAATATGTAACTCTGCTTCCCTATAAAAAGTTTAGGTTGCCTGCTGTATCCTTGCTAGTAATATCTGAAGGTGCGTCATTTATGAAGGTGCGTCAATTATGAAGCCTTTACTATATATACTAACAATACATGTAGTCTACCAAATGTAGTCACAACGTACGGCTACCTAAAGTAATGGCCTACATTAACGGTACTGATTTGACGAATCAAACATCATCGCCAGAAACAAACAAAAAGCAACAACAAAATACCGCGACTGAATGTCATTCAGAAATATTTCTTTGGTTGGATGAAAAATCTCAACCTAACTCTACGCCTCATCTAAGGCTGTAGTCTAGGCTATGTAAGACTGAGCTATTACATAACTTGGCTAGGCTTGATCATACAGCCAGCAAAATCAATTCAGGAGAACATCTACCTGGAGGATTAGTGTCCATGACTGCTATGAATGTTTCATGCTTGTTTAGTTTTTCACTAGAATTAGGAGGCCAACAGACCATGTAGAGAACCCTTATGAACACCAGCTTTACAAAGCGTTCTCATTTCAATGACTGATCGAAGAGTTACGAGGCAGGCTTATAATTGATGCACCTATTCCTCCTCTCTGGACTGGTAGTTTTCCATTGCAAATTCTGCGTCTAGTGTTTATCTGCATCTAGCTACTCAGGAAGGTGAAATCACCCTGTTCATCCTCTTTGCAGTACAGATAGATGTTTTCCAAATCTTGTGAAATACTTAATTTTTATAGATTATCAGTATTGGTCCCAAATTTTTGCCATGCTAAAAATTGCTAGAAGATATTAAAAATATGTTATAGTTCTACATCTTATTTTTCAGACATTAACAAGTGTTGAATTAGACAATTTAAGTTTTCAGTGAGGAATAAAAACTTGGAGGACGGTAGTAAACATGCTTAGAGTGACTTTCTAGCACATTTGGGGCAAATAATTGTGATCTTAAAAGATGAATTAGTTGCCACAATTTTTTTAGAAGTGGTTACTTTTGGTATTTAAATTGGCCAGGTACAATTTAAGAATTCTTATTCATCTGGCTGCAAGGGAAAGGACATGACATGTCTTTTATTCACTCTAGCAGCCATAGTGAGGGCAAAATAGTGATGAGAAAATTGCTATACAAAGTTTTAGCCAGAAAGAAGTTGGTCAAATTCTTTGTGAAACATATCCATGAAAACATAAGTGTCACAAAATGAATTTTATTTGTTCAAAGAGATCTGACATTGGAAGTCGAAGTTGAATCGTAGTAGCAAATATCAATTTGGTTACAAGGGGGACTTACAGTAGTAGATTCCTTTTGTTCTCTGCAGGTTTTCTTTGATGTCAAAATCGGTGATGAGAATGTTGGAAGGATAGTTATTGGCCTTTTTGGTGAGATTGTTCCGAAGACTGTTGAAAACTTCAAAACATTAGCGACTCGTTCGGTAAAGTATAAACCATGATCTGACATTGTAATATTTACAAACACACATGCAGTATGCTAGAATTGTAGAAAAATGTTGTTCTTTGAGGTTTTTTTTTTCTTTCTGTGACAGATAAAATTGTCTAGACAATATGTGTTATACAATGCAATCAAGTCACAAAATGTCAGTTAGGGTTTGTTAGTCGGGAAATAGTGTGTTAAAATGCAACCGAGTCACTCAATATTTAGTTAGGGTCTGTTAATTCAACTATTGAAGTTGGATCATTTGCCATCTTAGTTTGAGTAAATGTTTGATAAAATTGCCAGAAACCTACTGTTAACACATTCTTCATTTCCTGGAACATAAGAAGAATCATAGTACAATCTTAGAGACCCACTTTACACAGCAATATCTAATTTTGCATATTTAACAGTGTTTGTACTATTGGATACCATGTAGCCCTTTTCATAGGCGTAGGAGCCCAATTTGATTTGGGGGGGCTGTAACGACTTGCCCGAAAAATATAACCAAAATTTTTCGCACGCTCCGCGCGCATTCAACATGCTAATGTGCATGTAGGCATGGACCAGTTATTACATCGCACGCCAATAACATACAATCATTTGCCTTCTTATTACCCTTCCATATTGGTTAGAATTATTGGGGAAGTTGTTACAATAATAATGATGATAATAATATCAATTTCACCATTGAAAAACATATTGCAAATTATTTTTCTTTCAGTAGGTGCCCGAAAAATTATCATCATATTGCCCGAATTTTCACAAAAAATTTTGGTTGGGGGGGCTGCAGCCCCCAGCCCCCCCCCCTGCCTCCTATGCCTATTGCCCCTTTAAAGGGTGGGTGTTAGCAAATGGTCTACTGTCTTTATATTTTGAATAGTGGTGGAAAAGTGGATAACCTTCGATTCTGTGCAAGAACTTGTAAGGTTTACTATATATTTTATTTGGTCAGTGGCTATGTTTTGAGTTTCTTTGCCATGAAAATACTTAAGAAATGGAGTCATGTACAGTTAAAATGTTGTTCCTTTTCAGAACTTGTAAGAGCTGCATTCTTTCAAAAAACCATCCCAAAACTAACTTTGGCATATAATGAATGTTCTAAACAAATATTTGATAAGATTGTGGGAAAAGATAGTTTGATGTGATGTGCATAAGATTTGACTTTTTCCAACCCTCTGCATTTTTTTTATTCTTGAAAATGTCTTTATAACAGGGTAAGGAAGGTTACAAAGACAGCAAGTTTCACCGCGTCATTAAAGACTTTATGATCCAAGGGGGTGACTTTACTCACGGAACTGGAACTGGAGGTAAAAACTCATTTATTCTTTCATTCGTGCACCAGCA
>KN891193.1:0-10388 GCA_000934455.1 Apostichopus parvimensis
TCACAGTAGGTGGTCTGTGATGTCATTACTTGTAGATGTTGTTCCAAAGTTTAATTTCCTATTACAATCCTCTTGTTGATTTATCCTTGAAATGTGATACCTTTGGAATGGTTGGTTAGAAATTCATCAAAGGGAAACCATTTTGTAGAAATATCATTTTCCTCATTCACTCTGCCTGTTGCCAAATGCATTCACAAAATCTCGGTAAGTCTCAAAAATTCATTTGCATTACAAAACTCTACGAGGATTTGACCGGGAGATGGATAAATTTCCAGCATTTTCCTTGTGCAAACCAACTTAAGCCACTGGAATATCCCCTTGAATTAACAAAGCATTGAAATATTATTGCCGTACTCCCAATCCATTTTTTTTTATTAGTGGGAGGGAGGGGGGGTGGAGGATTAGGAGGGGGTAAGGAGGAGAGGTATCAAAATCACCTGGACAGTGAGGGAAAGGAAGGGGCTGGATGCATCCTTCCCGGTCAACTTCTTCCAAATAAGCAGATACTTGCTTTTCTTCGATGCAATATTCCCGAGTTTAATAATACTAATATGTACAAGTTAAATAGAAAACCTAGATTCTTTGTGTGCAATTAATCACTATTAAACTTAATATTGCTTGATATAGTATGATACAGTTTTTAGTATAACACACACAGTTCTTAATGGACATGTTTCTCCATCACCTTACATATTACAATGGAAGGATTACGCTTACATTTAACATTTATGGAATTGAAAACAAGCACTGAAGAAGTACATGCCAAGCAATTTGTCACATGAACTTTGTACAAAGCTTTCAAAAAAGCAATTTCATTGCATGCTACATGATATACAAGCTGTTAATACTTCTCTTAAACCTATGTTTGACAGAATATTTTTTGGTTATTGGCTGACTTCTTTGATAGGCAAATTTTACACCAACAGAGGTACAGTGGTGCAATAGAAGCCCCCCCCCCACAATCAACCCCACCCCTTGTATAAAACAAGAAGAGAAATCATACAGCATGCAAGTGTAAACATCATTGCTTTAGTACTGTACACTTTTCATTTTTTGGTCTTTCCACAGAGCCTCATGCAATTGCAAAAATAAATTTCTAGGGTTGTTATTGCATTTATGAGAACTAGAGATAATTTACAGCTTTATATGTTTTATCAAGTGGTGAGAACTTTACAACTGCATAAAAAATAGATCATTGTAGAATTAGGGTCTTTACATTAACTGACATGGAAGGAGCAAGGTAGGTAGGCAAAATGCACAAAAGGAGGTGCGATTACGACAGTTCCATTGGAGGTGGTGGGGAGGGGTGGGGGATGGTGGGAGTCAGGAGGGGAACTAGTGTAAAACCTGGAGAGGTGAAGGTGATTCTGTAATAGTTCAGAATTAACCAAAAAAAAAATTGTGATCTAATTTGTGACATGCAAAGTTTTATTGGTTCTTAAATTAGATTTAGAAATTAAAGATTAGGCTTTGATGATTTTAAACCTTGCATTTTGCATTCAGTTTTCAACAACATGGTGGTGCATTATTCCGTTCAGAGAAAGGTGAGGTACATGTAATCATAAATTTTTATTTTATTCCACCAAATTGCACCAGCACCAAATCACACAAGGCATAAAATTACAAGCTTTACAACTTAAAAATTGATTTCAAAAATTACATTAAATATGTGGAATGAGAAAAAATTCTCTTCAATGGACTAAAAAGTGTAGTGGACAGAAACATTTAACTGGTTTAGCAGACGAATGATTTCCCAAATACACCAGATATCTTAAAGACTGGTCAAAGTGGCATAAGGTTACAACCCAAAGCAGCATACAGCTATAAATAACATGCTTACAATACATAATGAAAGTTTTGTCAAACACATTCACACAGGAATTCATCCTTAACTGCCCAGTAGTCAAGAGTTGTAAAGAGAAACTTCATTTTAAGGTCCAGTGGAACCATTATCTGTATCACTCCCAACTCGAATCGAGTCACCGTCTCGAGTCATTGTATCTCTGAACTGGACAACATACAGACAGAAAGATAGATAAATAGAAAGGTTGCCATGGAGAGCCAACTGATCTTAAGTGTGCAATAAACCTTTTATTTCAAAAGTTGATTGTTTTCTTCACTTGAAATGCATGGACATTTGACCAGAAGGTAATTTTACATAAATTTGTAACTCTGTTTTCTTTTGAAAATACTGCTATGATGAAAATCATATAATCAGCTACCATGATCAATGCAAATCAGTTTTATTTGCTGGGATGAACTTGTCCATGTTAGGTAACAAAAATCACAGATAGACAATGCTGCAAAATCTCCTGTTTTACCAACAAAAACTACTCTAATAATATGTAATATACAAAAATAACCAGCAGGAAGAAAATTTGTTCTTTTTTTCATTCTTCATTCTACAATCGAGCTTACCACATAAATTATCGAAAAAAACACTCTGTTTCTTTCCTTGGAAGGTTTAACAATCTCTAAAAAAGTGTGCCTTTCGTGTATCTTTTGTGTATTGTGACAGAAATGAAACATACCCTGTGAAAAATGGATAAAGTGACATTCCCACTGTCATTTGTTTATCTTGGGGCTTAAATACCCAGAACCCAACAGTATGCAAACAACATGAGCACATGACCGTTGGTGTGGTGGCACAAGTATGCTTATGCAAAGACAATATGTAGATTTATTCTATATTTGTAAAGCTCATTGATGCCGGTGCTTATCGCGCTATATAAATGTTTGGTATTATTATTAATATTATTATTATTATTAAGTTTGCTTACGTATTTACAGCAAATATGCCTTTACAAGTACTAAGAGTTATGTACAGACAAGATGCCAACATGGGTATGCTTTCTTAAAGGTAGCCAATATACTAGTACAACTTCTGCTGTCTTACACAAGACAATTTGCCCATAGAGGTATGGTTTCTTATGCATAGGCAGTTAGCCAGTAGAAATATGCTTTCTTACTTGTACACAATATACCAGTACAGCTATGCTGTTTGAAACACTGATAATTTTCCCATAGAGGTACGGTTTCTTATGCATAGGTAGTTAGCCAGTAGAAATATGCTTTCTGACAGTTAGGCAATATAGCAGTACAGCTATGCTGTTTGAAACACTGATAATTTGCCCAAAGAGGTATGGTTTCTTATGCACAGGCAGTTAGCCAGTAGAAATATGCTTTCTGACAGTTAGACAATATACCAGTACGGCTATGCGGTTTGAAACACAGACAATTTGCCCATAGAGGTATGGCTTCTTATGCATAGACAGTATGCTAGTAGAATGATGCTTTCTTACAGGTAGACAATATACCAGTACGGCTATGCGGTGTAAAACGCATACAATTTGCCCGTAGAGGTATGGTTTCTTATGCATAGACAGTAGCCAGTAGAAGTATAATTCCATAATGCTTGTAACGCTTGTAAGTTGTTTATTAACTTAGTTTTTTTCCTTTGTTCTTTTCCTCTATTGTTGTATTGCGTATATCTGTATTGTTTTACTCGTTTAAGTGGGACTGCTCGTACAAGCTAAGGCATTTCCAGTCCTCCTCCACCACCTTGCTTTATCTTGACTTTGTACTACTCCTCTCTCATTGTTGTGGGAATATACTCAAACTCAAACATATATGCATAGACATAAGGCATGTCAAAGGTGAAACTGGAACTTTGATTAATATTTGGTTAGTACGAATACTAATTACATCTGGGCTGTCATGAGAGTCCAGGAGTTGATTAGAGAATGCCTTGATTAGAGACTGCCTTGAACTGTAAATACTAAATATACTTCTGTCAATTCAAACAGATCTATTTTTGTTCAACATCATGATAAATCACATCTTATGAGTTTTTTTTTGGATGACTTCAACAAGTGTTCATAGAGCTCTCATTGTCCAAACACATCGTCTCTTGTTTCTGCAGGGACTTCTCCTTCTCGGATTAAATATCTACCTATTTTTGCAGCCAGTCCTGTTTTGACAAGGCATTCTCGGTTTAATCCAGCACCATCTGTTTTTGTTACTTTGTGCGATATCTGTTTCCTTTTCTTTCATAAATGTTGAATCGGTTCTCTCCCGTTACCATCTCCTGAGGAGTGCCTGAGTCACACGTCTTCTACCATGCTTTTACGACGGATCGCTTCAACTATCCGCATTGAAGAAAAATGCTGAGATTCCAAATAACAGGAAGACGACACCCCCCATTAAAGTGACTGCCGAGAAACAAGAAATTTATAAGTAAATGAACAACTGAAAATTGACTGGGAAATCATGAGCAAAATGGGGGGGGGGGGGGCATTCTTTTTTGGTTTTTATGTTTGGTTGTAGTTGTTGTTAGAATGAGTTTCAAACTTGTGCCTCAGTAAGATCTCTGGTTTGGATCTCATTTCTAGTCAAAAATAGCTTTGTTCTTTTTCCAGGAAACAACTTAGCAGGATGTTTTCATGATGTTTTGACGGGTAGAAATAACCTAAAACGTTTGTCAACTTGACATCAAAAGATTCATACAATCTAAATTGATCTGTTTTAGGTTGAAAATCAGGAGGCATCCATAAACTGTCGCACTTTACCCTCTATCTCTGCTGGAGTATTATCTTGACTTGCAATATGATCTACTAACTGCAATGATCATTGCTGTGCATATGTTTATCCTGATTTCATACAAGGTCACTGATTATCAATGCGTTAGTACATAAATATATCTTACCTGTTCTGGCTGATATTCTTTGGGCGACCATCCTGCCACCTATAACCGCTACAGCTGTGCAAATAGAATGCCCTATGATACCACCAATCGTAACACCACTGACATCCTGAAACAAAGGAGAAGTAAGTCAGAAATTAGATAAAAGGCAAAACATCACTGGCTTGATTGGAATGAAACTATTTTTGTGTAAATCCATAGCAATCCATTCATTTCTTCGGAAAATTTGTGGCATTCTAGAAAAGGAAAAGAGAAGAAATAAAAATCATTACAAGCCGACAGAAAGAAAATTGAAGGTCTTACTTCTCTCGCTGCCAAAACTATTGTTGCAATTTGTGACCTGTCGCCCCACTCGGCTAAGAATGTTAAGGTAAAAGCCTGAAGGAATATTGGCGATAGAAGTCCAAAGAATCTGTTCCTAACTCGACCTCCACGTATTATCCCTGACTCAGCGTCCTGTGATAATGTTAATTTAGCTTCTTTCTCCATCTGTGGATAAAATTTAAAAAAAAATATATATATAAATAAAAGCCAAATAGAATAGATTTGCATTTTGAATAAGAACTAGGTACTGTAATTTCAACCTCCTTAGACGCTTTCAAAGACAGATTTTACAACTCGTTTTCTTAAACTTTGGTCTGATTTTGTTACAGCTTCTTTTGCTACGAGGGTTGGATTGTACAGCACCCTCTTGCTAAATAATGGCAGTTTCTGATTTTCAGTATTATTATTTTTTCATTATTATTATTATTTGAGCAATTGTCTTGTGTCAAATACCTTCCTCTAACTTTCACTGCAACCAATCAGTGGTAGTCTACCTAAATATTAGTAATAACATAGAACATCAACATTTTAGCTGATTTGATATCGTAAAGTGAAAAGTCTCTAAAGTTAACATGTAAGATATCAAATTCCAAAGAACAACCGATGCTAATTGGTTATTAATTAAAGCATAAAGAAAGGTTATACCTGTGCTATCTCAGTAATAAATATCATTTTATGTGCAGCTTCTGTACAGATTGCAATCAAACTGAACTGTACATAAAGCTATGATTCAGACAATAAGTAGTAGCGCAAGAAGCTGCATTGAATACACTTAAAGAACAGATGAGTATCACTGTTTTGTATCAAAATATAAAATTTGACTCAAAAATGCACTGCACTTAAGCAAAGTTTATTGACAGTAAACTTTGTCATGGAAATCCTTTTTTTCATCCACTCTACAACGTAATATACAAAATCTTTAATGCTCCACTACTATTTTGGTTTCATTGACGTAGGTTCAACGAGGCTGACGAACGCTTCCTAATCCAGCTAAACTAATTCCATTCCAGTTGATCTTCTAAACTGACCCCACCTCTCCTCAAACCCCAACTCCTCCCCTTTCCCCACCCCCCCCCTCCCTCACTCTCCTAATACCAAGTCATCACAACCTATTCTACTGTGCATTTACCTAAATATAACATGAGACATCTAAACTGAATATGTCTATTATTCAGCTTTCAGTTCCCAATCACCGATATTGAGATTAATCGCATTGACCCTCACATATCCTATCACTCCCATATTTTTCTCATGTAGCTTCAGCAAACTGACCTTCCTTAATCACTTGATTGCTTTCCATCACAATTTAACATTTTTATACATCAATTCTTTCATACAATGGCATCAAAATCATTGTTACAACAAACTTCAAATCAGGTCTAAGGCAGCCATCTGCAAAACCTTTAAAGCCCAGGACTTCTTATGAGGACTGGGCCCCAACCTACCAGTCCGCCAGCCTTTAATTTCAATGCTCAGAATGCTAGCTTGGACTATACAACTTAATTCATCGTCAAGCTCTGAAAGTATGGATCCAGCAACCCACCAAAGTTGATTTTTATCTGCTACCCACTTTGGTTCGCGCTCCACAGTTTGGCAGCCCGTCGGTTTAAGGTAATAAAGTTGATAATATGTTCCGACATTACAGACAGTACAAACAGACATTTACAACTGTAATTCTGCAGATACAGCAGTAACTTTGAAAGCTTGCTCTGTATGTGAAAAATTAAAAAGCTATCTGCATGAAGCAAAAGTGTGTCCACTCGACAAGACATACAAACAAGAAGAGAGATATGATTCGATTCAAGGATGTTAAATAATTTGAGTGCTGGAAATGAGCTTTGAATTATATATACATTTGTTTTTGATGGTTTAATATGCAACAATCTTATATATTTACATTAATCAAAGAGCAAAGTTGAGCTTATAGCAGAAATGTTGATTAATGATTTTAGTGTTAGTATTTTAATAATAGCAATTAAAAGAATACGAATAAAGAGCAGAGTAACAGCACATAGATCTGATTGACGTGATTATGTTGTGAGATGATTCGGTATTAAATCTCAAACTGTTTATAGAATCTTCAAGCTGACCATCACGTTCCAAAATTCCCAACTGAAAGTGAGCTTTTCTCCTTGAGAATAAAGAACTTCACGTGCCTCATTGCCTACCTCAAGCTTTCCCCAATTGTAAATTGGGTTTTAAGAGCAGCCATTTGTATTTGGTGGGGCTATTTACCAATGCTAGAGAGTAGACATGAGTACCTCAAACGATATTGTATTCAACCCAAAGACATCTTCTTTTAGGTCCTCTACTACTCTCTTCTCACCTGAATGGTTTCACAAAATATTTTCAAATATTACTTCAATGTCTGAAACTTAAAAAACGTTTAATAGTCATGCTTATGACTGTATTGTAAATAGGATGCTGGGACTGCATCAAACACTTTATCAAAATCAACTCAAAAGCTTCTTTTTTTTATTAATATAATACAGAGAAGGGACAAAGTCCAGTTCAAAGTGTCCGTAGGAGGTGACTTCTGTCAGTTCTTTTCTCCCTCTTCTTTGGTCATCATTTTCGATAAAGGTTGAGAGAGCACCAAATTCAGACACCCTTAAGTGGTGGCATGAGGAGAGGGCTGGGGAGATTTTTCATATTAAAATAATATTTGAAACATTCATTTTTTTGGGTCATTGACTCATATGATGGAGTTGACATGAAACTCAGTCATTGTGTTACTCAGCCATATTTTAAATATCTTGCTCTGCCTTAGACAATTTGAAAGTAAGTCGATATTCTTTGTATATTAAAAATATCGTAAAAGATGTACATTCGTTCTTAAGATTAACATGGATGGATTGTTCAATACTTGAGATATTTATCACTATTAGTCTCACAGTACTGACATGTGAAGTACCCAGACAAGAAGACTGTACTCTTAGACAGTGGCGTCGCCAAACTTTTCAATCTTGGGGGCACAGCACTTAATTAGGGGGCACAATATTTATTTGTGAATGCCGTCCTGGGGGGAAGGGGTCTAAGGGGAGGGGTCTCCCCTCACTTTTGAGTAATTAAGGGTCCTTTGATGCAATTTGGTGCTATATTTGGCAACTTGAAGTAACTTTATGTTCAAGAATCTTCGGCCTTAGTCTGTCTGATATTTATGTTTTTAATTGAGGCAGATAAAGTTTTTGTATGAGTATTTTTTTAACACTGCAAATCGCATCTGGGGGGGCACATTTTTTTGGGGGGAGGGCATGCGCCTCCCCAGGCCACCTCCTGGCAACGCCACTGCTCCTAGGACCAGTACTTCAGGCTGGCAACGTCTAGCGTGTAGTGCGGAACTTGTGTCTCATGGCCTCATATAACACTATGGTTTCATTTACATTATGATATCAATAAAGTTGTTTATATTACTTGGATAAAAGCTGTTTTATGTAATAAATTTCTTAACATTTATAAGGATTAATTTTGTTTTTAATATCTGTGAGTTAAGAGAGTATTTGTTGAATGACCGAATCTTACCCTAATACCAAGGGAGTAAATAGTGGGCATGGTTAGGCTATTACAGTACATACTGTACATGTATGCATCATGACAGGGAGTGCTCCAATTGTCAAAATAAGGGGGCTAGAATGGAAGAAACAAAATTCGATACTTTTCAAAGCATCAAAAAGGTTTTACTTTATATGTACTATTTGGGTTCATTTTGATTTTGGAGAAAGCTACTACAGTGAACCTTGCATAGAATATGGTGTCACCTCACTGAGATGTCTTAGATAATGTGATTGTTACTGATTATTGTGATTTGCGAATGTTATAATGAAATGAAGCACTTGTTGTAACTGGTACATTTAAGACTAATTTAAAGAGTTCTTTTCATTTTTAAGAATCAAGGTTTGGTAGGCTATATGGCATCGCATTGATATATCAACAGTTTTGTGTTTGTTAGGTATGACTATTCTAATAACTAGATGGTGATAAAGAGGTAGTTTAAGACCACGTTCCCACCCCCTCCCCCCACTCTTGTAAATGCTTAAGTTGTATCAAGTTCCATTCCTCAGAGACATAGCATACTTCTAGTAAGTATTGTTGATACACAGTGGATTGATTGACTAGAAGCAGAGGGCTGGTCAAAGTAAATATCAATTTGTACTCAAAGTCTATACATTAGTCAGTTAGCACCCTCATCTAAAAGTTATTCCTTGAAAATATTATATTGCAGTTTTGTGTATGTGCGTAGTGAGCTGCACCTGAGCTATGTATCACAATCCAACATCAAGGAAAGATCACATAAAGCTTACCTTATTAAAGCTCATTAAAGTCCTTAGAAAACCCAGAAATGATTACAGTACTGGCAAAAAAACTTGGACTTCAAAGAGATAAACATAAAACCTTACTATTTTTGATGTATTGAACAAAGTTGTTCATAACTCTCTATCTTGGAACAACCATGAGGCAGTAACCACACATATTTGTTATTTATGACTGAAAATGACATGGTTTTGTCGCATTATCACAGGCAGGACTCAAACTAACCAACAATACCAGTAGCAAGCTACTGTTGGTGCCCATACAACTTGCCATACTGCCTTTAAAATCATGTTACCAACAGATACAACTGCCATGTCCGTTTATTGAGGTCGTCTTAGGTGCCCTCATAATGATATCGATTATCAAACTTCAATATCAAACAAGTGATTTTTGCGACCAGAAAAGAGCTATTAAGCAGTGGCATCACACTTCTGCGTGGGTATATCTGTCTGTTCATCTGTCTGTGGCCCCTTGATATTTATATAGCAGTACATAAATTAAACCCAGAGACACATGAACTGAGTTATGTATTGATTATATGATTTTCAATATGAATGACAATAGCTCTTGTATACATATATATATGCATGTATGTAATAATAGCCAAGTGTCCTTTTGCTTTACAGGTGTTACACTGCAGACGTAATGTATATCATGTTAAGAACAATGGGAAAGATTCATTCACTGCCTCGTTGTAGGTCAGGAAGATTCCAAATAGTCACATGTAGTCATGGCAACAGAGTGATTGATTTACATAAGCAGAAAATACAACATTGGATGAGAGATTCATACTGGATGTTGTCAAACAGCTGGTTGCATTCTGCCACTAACATTACATGGACCCCTGTGTGCTTCCCTCCCCCTCCCCCATGGTTTTGCAACAATATAAACTTCAGTCCAAAGCTTTATGCAAATTAGTCTAGGTGAACAGGTACAGTTCCCATGACAATACTGTAACTCAATGTTAAGTCTTGATATTTCTTTTGAAATGTAACTGAAATTCTCAAGATGTTAAGCCTATATCCATTATCATACTAATGCCATAAATCCA
>KN891193.1:13349-37565 GCA_000934455.1 Apostichopus parvimensis
GACAAAGAGAGGATTAAGGGAACGGGGTAGGGAATAAACTGGAGAAGGACAAAGACAGAAAGGTGTGGAGAAAAAAAGGGTGGAAGAGAGCTGTGAGAAGAGGAGTGAGCCCAACGACTGTATTTTCACTTTGAACTTTAGGCAACATTAGAAGTCAACACATAATTGTTGGATACTCCTAATCTTTATTTGGTTTTCTATTATTATTTGTTATTTGAGTAGTAATTTGCATCTAGCCATTTAATCCAATAAAGAGAATATTTCCTCTCACAAATTTAATGTAATCAGGGGTGAATGCAGGATTTTAAGAAAGGAGGGTGTGTGGCACTAGGGATGTTTACATGCATAGGAGTGCAAAAAAAAGAGGTATATACTGTGGCATATTGAGGCTGTTTGGTCCACACAATTAGGCCTTCACAAAAGTTTATTTTTTTGCATGTGGCGCTGAGAGGAGGGATTGTACACCTTCCACACCCTTCCTACACCCTGGAAACCGCATGACCAGTGTCATCATTCCTGATGATTTGATTTAGGGAGGACTAACATAACATGCCATGTTTTCAGGAGCCTACTCTTTTCTTCATACTTGTAATGTAAGGCACCATCAAGCCATAGCAACACCAACACAGGACATGGCTTGAACTCTGCTTGGTATGTATGTGTACCAGGGTATACTGATATATCGAATAGTATCCACTAACCACACAAACCATAACTGGACTTTGGCCATCCAACCAGTCATATTAAACATGTAGTCTAGACATGGTAGTGATCAGGAAGGATTCACAAAGGATTAATTACCTAAACCTAGTATTTGCTTAAGAATAACAACCAGATCTGACCCTGCTTCAAGACACCACTTGATTGTGTGACAGTGCTACTTCAACGAAGACAACCAAATGCACACATGCACAATAGCATGCGAGTACAGAGAAAAAAAATATGGATGATTACTTAACTCTAACTGTACATGCACAATGACAATATTAGATTCAAGCTTTATTAAATATCCTTAGAGCTCCCAGAACATTCCACTGCAGTTCCAGCCCAAAGAATTGATTTTAAAGTCTACTATATGAAAACGATTGTTTTGTTATTTACCGAATTTTTATATTTAATGGGAAGGAGTCCAATTGTCTAGAAATAATATATAATTGATAAAGAAAATATTTGGAGCAAAACAATGAGAGAAGAAAATGATCTACCCTGGGACTTTCCCCCTCCCCCAACCCCCTCCCTCACAAACAGAGGATATTATGTATGAAAAGTTCCGCAGTGACACACTTAGTCTCTGAGTGAAATTCTATCAATTCTATCTAACCATGCATGTTTAAAGTTCCTTAATATTTTACACATGTCACCCGAGGCACTTCACATCTGTTTAAAGAAAAACCTGAAAACAAGTCTCATCAACATATTGACTATCATTACTCATGCTGCTGAGGGGTAACATACCAGATAACACAGTCATCAGTGCCAGGGCAGCAATTGCTCCGCCAAATACTGTTAGCCTCATGTGCCTCATAGCCATAATCGCTGCGATAAAAAACGTCTTATCTCCCAGTTCGCTGACAATTATCACCGAAAAGGAGGCCACGAATGCATGGACAAAGCCAAGGTTAACCCTCCCTTCAGTTCCCTTGAAGCAAAAGAAAAAAAAGGGAGAAAAGATCACGCAGGTATGTATATATAATCAAGGCTGCCTATTAATTAATTAATTATTTAATTAATGTGGTATCACAAAATGGGATAATTTGTGACAAAGATGTAAAATACAGTTGTACAATTTCTTCAAGACTTGAAATGCAACATTAAAGTAAGTGGGTGATTATAAAGAAAATGGAATGGAGAATAGGAGCAATTGTTAGTGCTGGGTTATAATCAGAATGACAGACATGGACAGTATAGTGTATTGTCTAGTTCAGTCAGTTGCTGGATTAGGCTATATGTACTTCACATGTGAGAAGAGGCTATACACGGAAGTGACTCACTGAATATGGGGAACACACATACCTCTAACGAAGTCAGTAAAATAACCAAAGCACTCCTCAAATGGACCATGATGCCCCCTCCAACACCCCAAAATAAATGCAAAGTGCCCTAATATTTGGTGGCACAGATACTACTCTCTCCCTCCCTCGCGACAAACTATCACTCCAGTGTGTACACATGGTGAGTGTTCTACTTGACCATTGGTTATGTGTCAGGCAAACAGCATCACCAATGAAATCAGAAAACCTCTTCTGCTACTTGTAGGATAAATGCGACAAGAATATTTCTCTCAAACTTAAAAATCAAAATCATGGTTTTGTCTACTAAAGTATAGTAGCCAATTACCACCTATTGTAACCATACTCCACTTGCAACTCCTTCCACACAAGCTACGTTCTGAAAGACAAATTTTATTCTTCCTATGTTTTTTGCAAAATTAACTTGTACTGTATAGAGCAAATGAAAGTGCATGTCTTCATTCATACCTCGTATATGTAAAATGTACAGTATGACTTGAGAGACTGAATTTCAATACTGAAGAGACTTGGAAGAATGCCGTGTTATTCCCTCCAAGTTTAAACTTCATTTAATGAGGACACTCAATTCAAGAGTGCCACTGGCAAGGACTGCACTTGACCGGAAAAATAAAGTAACTTTTCACAACTCTGGTATAGGCTAGGTACCTCCATTTTGAGGTGTGGTAGGTCTATAAAGCCTAGTGGTGGTGTTGCTGTTTGGTCTATTTTGGCACTGATGTAACAAAAAGGCAACTCAAAGTTTCTCTGAAAAGTATATTCCATTGCGAATGTTCAATGAATGATACTGTTTTAAATTATAACTTTTGAGGTTATTTTTTTGTAAACTAAACATCAGACAAGTTGTACTTCTCTCACCTGTTCATCTTTTGCAGCTTCTTCTCCAACTTCCAATTCCTCTGCTGCGTCTCTCTCCTCTCTCTCCTGCTTCACTGGATTGTCATCATTGACAACCATCTGCCCTTCATCTTTAATAACTCCATCCTCTTCATTTGGATAATTCTGGCGTTCTCCTACTGCACAAGCTACCCACAGTAGTAAGCAGATCGACCCCAGCATCAGCATATATCCACTCCTGTTAGATCTAATGCACCCCATCTTGCACCCCTTAGTATGAATATTCAACAGTTAAGTGTTCCCAAATACAAGCAAATGCTCTGAACAGAGCCCGAAGAAACAGTCAGGTCCTTTTCTCCCTGTCGCTGAGAGGCAACTGCACAGTCACCCCAGACAAGCACTGCTCTGCTTAAAGATCAAATTGCTAAGTACAGTAGCCTACAGCAGTGATATCAGCAAACAATGTAACCTGGTTAGACTTGTGTCAACACTCTGGTATTTCAGTAGCACACGTGGACTGCAGTTCACTGTGTACTCACTAGGCATTGCACAAGATATTCATTGTATTCTATTCTACACGTTGATCTTTTGATATAAGATAAAAAATTAACTAGATCAGCCTGAGATAATGTTTAGAGAGCAACAAAGAAAAGTCAATTAATTACAAAGATATGACCAAGGTCCTAAGTAAACCCCAAAAGGTAATCTATCAGTTACTGACAGCAAAGAGCAACAAGAACTAGGCCACTGATCTACCACCAATCTTCATGATTCCTTATAGTAATGCCAAATCTACAGAGAGAAGTAGAAAGAGAAGATAAATAGATTAAAATTTAATTGATATAATTAATTTTTGAATTTATCAAAAAACAGCTTGAACTTGAACATATGAGGCTATTTTACCACATATATGAATAACGGAAAAACTGTTAAACAACTATGCTGCATTTAGAGAAAGGCTGGATCTTGAGTGAGATACAACAATTAAATTAGGTAAGTGATTGGAGGTTAAACAGCCAATGTTTGGTTTTTGCAGAGCTTTGGAGCAAAACTAGCTCTTCTTCAGTGCATGATCACCCAAAGTGACAAGGAGTAGCAGGAATTGACTCTATATCATATATGCCAAAAAAATCATTGAATCAAATGTGTTCTTTCTAAGTTGCATACAACAATTAAACTGCTGATTTTAGTTAATGTTCCCTTTTGCACGTACTAGAATATACACGGAAAATTCGTTTCCATAGGTCATTCAAAATAATATGTTTTTTTTTTATAAAGAACATTAATTTAAAGGAGATGATCATGATATGCACAGTTTTGTGAGGTTATGCTGCCCTTGTGGTGAATTGCTAATAGCCAATGGACTGCATTGGGATTGACTCAGAAATAAACCTAGTGGAAGAGCTTTCCATTGAACAAACACTGTATCCCATATGTACTGTACATGGAGTGTGGCTTGAAAATGTTGTATAAGTACAGTACAATGAATGAATGCATTGGTGATAGACTGGTCAGTAGTTTAACATTACCATGAGTTATGTGCAACATACTGAGATAGTCCCTCCCATCATGAGCTCAAAAGTTGCAGTAAATGCAATTTACCCCTAAAAACAAGACGAAAATTTGAAGTCACCTAGATACAGTAAAAACATAACCACTACCTCCAGACAATGACATGAATAGCGATTCATTACCTTGCACAAGAATTCAGCGATATTTTTTCAGTGATCATGTTAGTGATGTAGTCTAGTAAACTGACAGTTTTGCAAACCTAGGAATTGTTCAATAACGAAGTATTAACACTGCTATGTGATCTTTACTAAACCAACCACATTTATGGTTGTCAAAGAAATTAAAATGATTGGTAACAGTTCAGCAGGACTAACACAAATATAACAGAGTGCATGTTACCATTATCGTCCCCTCCCCCTTGCCCTAGGTACATATTTACAATCTCTAAGCTAGAAGCATAGACAGGAAGTTCTTTACATCACACCTCACAGAAAGTTTACAAACAGTTTGTTTACAAGCCATCAATATAATCTTCCAACTTCTTAGTCCCAAGAGATCACCCACACTTTGGCCTACAGTGTAACTTTCTACAACAGAAACCCTACCCGTTCGTGCACCAATATCAGATCTCTAGCAATTAAGTTACCTTTATTATGATGTGTGGTCATTTTTTTTTAGTAACTTCCTGTCCCATCATCTGTTATCCATTGTCAAGAGTATATAAGATGTAACTTTAGCCAATTGTAGTCAGTGTGATTCAACCTGTAGGAGCCGTGCTTAGCACGGTTCTCTCAAGCTTACTTTCCCCTGACACACTCACTGCACTTAATTAGATATCTAGCCAGTTGAAGATCTAATATACTGTTTAATTCAGTTCTACTTGTTCATGTCCTTATTTCTTGTTCACACACCGCTGTGACACAAATAATGTAGGGCTTAATATGTGACTAATAATGTTCAGCTCTATTTATAGAGAATTTGCAGAGAATTATTGTGAAGTCTTCAACAGACTTGTTGCAATGAATTGAGCACTGATGTTGAACAATTGGCCTTCTGACAATAAGTTAGCATATGTTGTATTGCACTTTCACTGAACATCAGCTTGTATAGTACCTTCATCATTTGTATACATTACCTTTTGCACCTGTGAGATTTGTTTTTTTTCTAATGTAAATTTATATAAAAATACATATTTCCTGCAAATGAACGCCTAGTTGGATATGACTTGACAATTTTAAGTCTCAAGACTAGGTCTATGTCAAAGTTACACAGCAATCAATTCGTTGTTGAAGAAGGTGACCATAGTGAAAAAAACAAATAAATGAAGTGAAATGAAATAACTTCCCAGGAAATCCAGGGACAAATCGATGTTGAACCCCTCATCCCCCCACCATTTACATTAAGAGTTAGTACCTACACTTAACTTTTAAAAGAAGGCATTTTGAGGGTCTCTCTGTGGTTTGATCGTCCGATGTTTTCAAATGCCGAAGGATAGTAAACGTCATCCAGAAAGAAGTATTTTGCCCAAGATAAAAATTCGGTGCCAAAACCATGATGGTTGATGGAAGCCTCATTATTCAGTGCTCACTAAGTGCAACATGATGCTTTGTGAGAATCACAGCCTCATATGATATATGATATTTTTCAATGATCTGGGTTGCTTTTACCTGAGAGCCATGTGAATGAAATTTACATTTATAGGCCAGTTGTAAATAATCACCTACAGTAGACTAGGTTCAAACTGTCTCTTACAGATGGTAGGCCAAACAGGTTAAAATTCAGGCCTTTTTATAAATTTCTCTTACCAAGTGAATGACCTGATAAAATGTTCAAGATGACAATCAGCAAAAGTCCTAACAAGTTAAGTCCTAACATTAGGCCAGTGATAAAACTATTTAGACCTAGCAGATCAAGTCTCTCTCGTACCCTGGATGTTATGATTTGGACTGTACCATATGATAATAGGTTAATAGGTATTGAATTTAACATTGAGTGATAGGTTGGCATAGGTAAGGGATTTCAGTCGTATTTAAATCATGTAATGTAGATGGTGGAAGTGTAAATGATAAAAAAATATTACCTTTCAGTTATCTCCGTGTGTGTTTGCATTTAAATCATGGTTTATTATGACATGTAATATATATATAATACAAAATGATCATAGTGTATATAATACAAAAATAAAACATTCCATTTGTCTCTCTGTCTAGTGTAAATAATGTAAACATGCCAAATGTCCGATACCAAGAAATAGCAAAATACTATTACTCCCAAATTGTAGAAATTAGTTTTATTTGCCACATGTCCGATACCAAAACCGAACAGAAAATGCTATTACTCAGATATTATAAAAATTTACTTTTGTGTTGTTCTATTTGACAGCCACAGTCATCCGACTATATACACAAATGCGCAACCACATTCAACACAACAGAAGCAATGTTTAGTATGACTGTTAGACTCTACACACAAACCATACAATCACACCAAAGTTACAAGTATCCTTCTCTTAAAGGAGAATATTGTGTAGGTTTTCAATATTTGGTACCCCTTTTTTATCCCACAACAATGTTGCTTACTAGCTTGACTTGTCCTGTCTCATGTCCAATAATTACAGCAAACATTGTCAATTTAATTTAATTTTTGGGACTTCAACTTACTAACAGTAACGCATGTGTTTAGTGTTACTTACCTGTATGCCAGCTTAGTATCCAGCACACAATATTTTGTAATCCAATGAAATCTTTAATTGCTCACTAAGTTACTGTAATTTGTGTAAAATGTGAGGAATTGTAGGCCTACTATATTAGTTTGATCAATTATGAACTAAATTTGAGGAAGACCGGGAAGTTTTGCATAATTCTTGGGAATTTGACAATCAATATCAAAATGCTGCTTCACTAACGGAATTATCCAGTCGGGTACGAGAGACACATAGGTCATTAGCCAAAGTCAGTCCCTTTGCCGAAGTTACCTACATAAGGCTATGCCAATAGGCCTAATGTAGGGACTTGCTAGTCTAACTTCTAAGTATCAAGTTAGGCTCAAAATTAGGGCCTAAATTAGACCTTGGCCTTAGTAAAATTGCACTTAAAAAAGGCTCATTTAAGCGATAATGAAAGTACAAATCATACAAACTGTAGTTAAGTCCTCTGCATTTGGTAAGACTACTTGGAAGTTCAGTGTTCCGGATGTACAGCGCAGTTTTCATCAGCTGGCCTTTGAAAATGACGTGGAGTGAAGTAATAACACATTGTCGAGATCATAGAGCAGAATTCTGCTCTATGGTCGAGATACAACTAATGTGATGTCGAAAGTGGTTCCGCGAGAATAGAAACTAAACGGATTTTAAGTGACTAAAACAATACAGGACAAAAATGCCAGGAAAACTGATGCAAAGATGCTAAGAAGGATTGGACATTTCACTGAGTAGCAGAAAACGTCAAACTGGTGTCGAAGAGACCAACGAAAACAAAGCCGTATATTTTCTCATAAAATTTTTGACTGCTTACTTTCAGTTCAGTGATGAATATAATGTATTGCTGACTAGATTGGGTGGATGTTACCTGCTAAAATATATTACCACTGATAAGGTTGGTAACGAGTTGAGAATCACAAATTTCCGATATATGTTTTAACAATTCCCATCCTCAGCCTGTGAGGGGGAGGATACAGGATTTTAAAGATGGGGGTGTGGTCCTTAGTTAGTTGAAGGTGAACACCATATTGGGGAATCTTGGGATCCACACCCCTCCCCAGAAAAGAAATTCAAAACCATTTGAAAAGGTACATTCTGAGGCAACTTCAATGATAATAAAATTAGGTCTACATGCAAGGTTGTGGTAATAAGATCTTTCAGTTTTTGGTATGGAACTGAAATGAAAGGGTGGGGGCACAACACCTGGATATTTTCCCGATCATTGAATCACTGTACTCGTTTGAGAGGAGGAAGCTCTATCAAATACACTGTCATCAGGGGCGTAGCCAGTATGTAGCACTGTAGGCCCGGGCCTACACTTTTTTTGTCCAAGTTATCTTTATTTTAAAAACACACATAATTAATATTTTAACTTGTTTGTTTTTGGGGTTTAAAAGTGATATTGAATGAGGTGTCTCAAGTTAACAAAAGGCCAGGGAACAAGAATTGACACTCTGGAAGGGCCGTTTCCGGCCATCTGGGGGGTTTGTTAAACCAAAAATTTTCATGTACTCTCCGCGCCAACCGATGGTGGTGCTCCGCTCAGATTTTCGTGCCTGCAACTTTGAAAATCCTGGCTATGCCCCTGGTCATGTGTCCTATCTATTTGTTAGATTTTAAACAATGTGATTAAAACATCTGAAAAGTAGCATAAAATAAAGTAAATATACACAAGTCAAGATTCATGAAAGGTGGTAAGCAATTTAATCTACGTACATATTGCCTTAACATTTAGATATATACCTGATATCGGTTCAACCTAAATGTCACATAAATTTGTAGAATCTTTTTGAGGAGGTCAAAAACTGGCACAAAGGCTAATACTTTTCGTCACTTTTTTCTGCGATCAAATTTACAAGGAATGCTCATTCAGGGTTACCACACAATCTTGAAAACATAATTCAAGGACTTTTCAAAGACAACACAGCCTGTTTTCAAGGACTATCTGACACCTCTTTGAAAATGAACTAGTCCTGCCATGACTTACTAGAGACTTGACAATCAAAATAAATCAACTTTTAATACCTTTTCCTGTGACTTATTGTCATTGTTTCTTCTCCTCCTTGTACAATATGACTTACAACACAGGATTGTCTGAATCATAAAGATGTCGAAACACGTACGTGTGTCGGAACATATGGCAGTCAACAGTTTCACCACATGATGATCTGGGAGATATAAACTTCTGAGTACTGTTAGGGGCTCATATTAGCTCTGATGGCAAGGGACATTATCACCTTTCATACTCCCAGTTCTTTAGCAGGTTGAAGCCCATTACAAGAGACTATAGATACATATACATGTATGTATGTATGTAATTTAGATCCTCCTGTGAGTAGGAACTTGCAAAGATGCCTCATTGGCTTATCAAAGCCGCAAGCTGACCGAAGTCAGTCTCTTAGATTCATATTTAACGTCCATGATTATGAATTGTCAATTGTCAACAACTCTGTAACTGGACGACACACATTAATATTGGAGTGACTCGAACTCGGGACCTTATGATTGAAAGGCACTGGCTTTAACCACTGAGCTGACATGTAGGTCTCCAATTGAAGGAATCACCAAAGAAGGAATAGGTCTTCACCAAAGAAGTAATAGTTCCGGACAGTGCAGAACTAACTGGAAGACTGCCATAGCCTTGGACAAATCCCAGAGTTCATGACATAATAATGTAATTCAAGGAATATTTTTAAGTGCTTTTTTCTTTAAATGTCAACTTTTGGGAAAATATCAAAATTTTAAGTACTTTTCAAGCACTTTCAAGGTCTATAACTTTATTCAAGGACTTTCAAGTTCCCGTGGGAACCCTGTTATTATACCAATTGATGCTTTTATTGTCCTTTATTTCATAAATCCATTGAATTAAATTGGTCACAGTTGAGAAATTGAACTAATAGCGATCTTCAAAAGTAGTATTTCACTTTCCCACTTAACATCTATCGTAACTACTGCCAGTTGCAAAATACTGCCAGTTGTAACGCTTCTGCTTTTTCCAAAAACACAAGAATTACCACAGATAAAACTGTAGAAACCAATGAAATGTCATTAAAATTTCCAGGATATGGCTTAAGTGCTTGTGATAATATTTCCCTGAGACTTCAATGTTATTTTTTGCTGCAGCAATAACACTTCACAATTCACTTTCTTCTCACTCTATTCTTTCCTGAAGTCAATTCCAGCCAGTCCGGGCTTTGGGTGTTTGTGTCAGTTGCTCTACCAGCTGTGCTGCTGTTTGCTTCTAGGAAGGCAATTCTTGAGTTCCTTCTCTGTGATGTACCCATAATGCATCACGTTCCAGTCTTGTATGCCTGTCTGTATAGACTCTGCGAAGCACTATTCTGAGATTTGAGCTTCTGGTGCCATCTTGGTTGATCTTGCTTGGTCTGAAAATAACACAACTTTTATTAGGTCAAATATGTCTCTCTCACACACCAAATAATATAAAACTTAAACCCTCGTGATCTAAACATAACTTATTTATATATAAAAGCTGAATTATTAGTTTCACAAATTTTACGAATGATCTGCGATGCAAGTTGAAACTATTGGTACATTTGCATGTTTTTATTGTGTATTGTTCAAAATATTCGTTTGAAACAGACTTTCTTACGATTTTTAACATCTGTTCCGTGCTCTGATCTGTGCTCTCAGATGAAAATGGCACCTTCCAAACGTCCTAATAATATTACATCATTCCAAATTTTACACCATCTACCAGTTACGAACTAGGCTACGCTGGCCTCCTGCAAACTTACAAAGACTGTCGGTTTTGGATCAGTAATTCTTTCATCTCTGTTATTGCCATGCTTGGTTACAGGTTGCCTAGGAGGATGTGTCAATTTCTCCACCTTGATTGGACTCTGTGTTGAATGCTGAGATGAAGATTCCTTCTGACTTAGACTCAGTACCACCTGTTTCATTACTGCCATTTGCTGAATTTATGAAATATAAAGGTATAAAAATATAATACCACAATATAGAACTGATTTCTTTATTTGTCCAATCCCAAATGAATATGTTGGGTTATACGTGTAATAATATTAGCTTTTGTTTAAGAAGTATCCATGGCAACAAGCTATTGCCTGAAAATTGAGCAGCTTGTACATTCAGTAATACAATGACTGTAAACTGTCAACTAATGTGTACTTTTTTTTTTAAAAATTGATAAATTTTACAACAATGACTTAAATGTTACTATTTATCAAAAATTGATCAAAAAAAAATTGAGTGTGTTGTATGACAATATTTAATATAGGAAGTACCTTACAAATGGAACAAAAGTGAAAAGAAAATTATGGGAAAAAAACACAAAAAACTAATTTCATGCCAAACCATGCTTTCAGAAAATCTAACAGCAATTGATTTGTTATTGAATATTCAATAGCTTATTAGATTACATCTGCCCCTTATTTTCTTACTTCTCGTTGGTTGAGTAATCTCTCCAAGTCGGCTGACATTTGATTATTGAAGGACACAAGTCTCTCCTGTTCCTGCTTTAGTTTCCTGGTAAAAAAAAAAAGGTGAGATAAAAAAAAAAAATGATAAAAAAAATTGATACTAGACTTGTCTAGGGCATATCTCACTAAAGTTATCTGGCATAAATCCCCTGTAAATCTTATGATCAGTGAAAATACTGCTGTACTGCAAAACCAAAAATTGGAAATAGCAATGTTCTCTGTATCTCTCCTGGTTGGAATTATATTTCACCTGACTCCACTTCCAAATAATTGTCAAGTGTGACATCCAAGCACACCACAATTGTCCGGCTGTGTTAAACCCCATTTACAAGAAAGCCCTGAATTGACTTGCATATACGAGAAAACAGAAAAAAAGACAGTTTCACTGGATTTAGTTCAATCAGTACACTAAGAAGCCCTAAAGTCTTCTGTCCTGATGCCATCACAGACCTGTGATCCTATCCTTGATAGAAACGAGGGTTTAAGTCGGTCAAAACAGATTACATTCTATTGACTATTTTTGGAGCTGGAAACAAGATATCCAACTAACAGTGTGGAATGTTTCCCTTACAAGTCTTTTGAAGGCAAAACAAAAATAAAAAAACATGAATGATCTCCTGATGAATGTTGAAAAATCAACAATTTTCGATAGTTTGGCAATCACACTCGTTGCTGCTTTTTTTCTGAAATTGTTCCATCTCTTACCAAATGTTTAAAACTGTGGTACCTAATGGCCTCCGTAGTCTGGAGATCAAACTATGAAATCCTGATCTCATGTTTATATTCAATTTTTCTAGATGTGACCTACTTAACATCTTCAGTCAGTGCATTGATGTGTTTCTTCTGTTTTGATATCTGCTGGTCTCTGCTCCTTATAGTATCGATCAGATAGTTGTACGGCTGCTGAGCTTGATCTAACAGTGACGTAGCGCCGGAGAGCTGGAACAGAACAAATGATGGGTATGTTGAGATAATAGTGGTCATGACGATGGCACAGACTATGCAGTGCCATTTATGCATAAAATTGAGACTGCTTTGTTTTTCGGCAGCTTCTTCGACAACCGACTCAACCTCAATGACAATTATGCTGGGATTGAAATATAGGTCACTCTGACTTTCACAAGGTCAGTTTTCTGGTTCATTTTGCTGAGAACACTCAAGACAGTCTACCTCAACAGAAGATTCTTCCAAGGTACAAAAGAGAAGAAAAATCAGCCCTGTAACATACATTTAGGGTACAAAATTTTAACTGTAAAGTTATCAAAATTACATATTCCCTGAATCATATGAAATAGAAAACTGGATCTATGGATGCCAATGAAAATGTAAACAATGTGAAAGACTCCACCAGGGGCTCAACCACATATACTTCAGAATAAAATCACAAAAGCTCATCCCCCCTCCTTCCCAACTACTGGCAGACAAAAAAAAATAAAAATAAATGAAAACAAATATATAACATTTATATGAGGTACAACCTAAACAGTCAAAAATTCTTCAACATTGCTTCAAAAGTTGAAAAATATAGCACCATTTTGCAACTAAAGCAATCTCCATTTCCCCCAAATTCTCAAAAGTGGGAGGGGCTGATCCACCCTTTAAAGACATAACAATTTATGCCCCTCCCTCCCCACCCCAAGGAGAAGAATAGTGGTCCCCCTGCTGTTGTCCACTTAATACCATCAACCTATCCTCATCTTGAGATCACTTACCTCTTCTCCAATTTGCTGCAGTTGCTGCTTGGTTGTGTTCAGTTCCTTTGTAAGAGAACTGTTCAGTTTTTCCATGTGAAGCACTCTTCTGGCTAAGTGGACGCTGTTTTGCAGACGTCGTTTAGCTGTAGTGGGTACGTTAGCTCCATACCCGTACGAAAAGAGGACACGTTCCGCTTCAGATTCGTCTGCCGCTAGGATAGTTAAAGACAAGTGTTTGTTTACACAATGATGTCTTCAAATTTGTTTTTTTTAAACTCTGAGGTTACCATGACATAAACTCTTTAAATAATTAGTTCTTTGAAAACAATAGGGTCTTGAGATACTGCCTTCTACATAACAATTTTTTTTATATTACACCTCCAACACTAGATGAAAACAATGAGGCAAAATCAACAATTACCAGCTTGAGATTCGTTCATAATAATATTAAAATGTTGGTTCCTTTCTTTCTTCTCTCCATCCCTTGTCCACTAATCCCCTTACATCACTCTCTTTGTGTTCACCATGCTCATTAACCTGTCTGTATTCTGTGCGTGTTTTTGTCCCTTATGTTACTGTACGTTATTTGTCAATTTAACCTCTGAAGAAGATCCTGCTAGGATCGAAACGTCAGGCCAACTAACTTTTACACATAATAATATTATGCGGCATATGAATGTGATTTGTGGTTTAATTCTTCATAACTGATCATGATGATGATGATCCAGGTAACTGTGTTCCTTAATGTGTTAATTTCCTACTACAATGGGGCAGACATGCCAATATGGTGAACATGTGGATGCTGAAATACTTTGGTCTGCCAAAAAATCCATTCAATGTCAGACTGTTAATTAAATGGACCAAATAAAAATTAGTCAAAGAAAGAATGTACTCAAATAAGTGAAAAAAACTTCAAATACACAAAAATTAATTTCATGTTTTCATAACTGGTTTAGTGGAGACCAAGATGGGAAGAACTGAAAGGAACATTGGATGAGAAGAACTGGCGTAACCATGGGCATGGCATGCTTACCATCGGCAGCATGCATCACCACGTCATCTAGTTCCTCCTCCAATTTATGGTACACATCCAACCTGCTCCTATAATCGCCAGTCTCGGCCTCCAGATCTCGGATTCTCTTCTCCGACGAGTTCTGAAGATTGTAAAACTCCTTCGTCAAGACCTGTCGTTAGAGAAACGGTATTACGTATTTCATTTTTCAAGTAAACGAAAGCATTGTCTGTGAGTTATGCTAATCATGAAAGTCACTGAGAAAAATTTAAAAAAAATCACTATTGACAATTACTTAAAAATGGGCAAATAAATGAGATGGAAAGACAAAAGTTACATAAATTGGATGATTGGCTTCTTTTAGTAAAGGCATTGTGAAATGACGCAAAGTTGAACATGGTGGCCATATGACGAGAAAACATAGAGACATCTATCTCATGTAAGAACAAGGATTATTGTCTGAGACTTTTGAACAAAAAGTATTGAAAAACCTTGTCTTGTGCAAAACAACAGATAACAAAAAAGAGTAAAAAAGAACGGAACCTCTAATTTTGTCTCCTTCTTTTCCAATTCCAGCTGTGTTTTCTTCAAGTTTTCGATTGTATCCTGACTCATGGCTTTAACTCTCTCACCATCAAATTCTCTCAGTCGTAATTCGTTGCTCAGCTCAGATACCTTGCTGTCCATGGTCATCTCCAACTGTCTAAAACTGTTGCCAACCAAGAAAGAAAAACAGGAAGAAAAGAAAAATGTAGTAAAACAAAGTATGATGGACCAGAAATATAAACATGATTTTCATTTCATGATAAAGAAAAATGCTAACAGTCGCAAGACACAGTTGCATATGCATGATTTAATACTGCAGTTTCCTTCAGCGTGTGACAAGGGTGTTCTGTGATAGTGTCGTGTATTCGGTGGGTGGTGTGAATCTTTCAGACGTTGGAAAATTTATCTACAGTTTTACAGAGCTTGCCGGCAAAGATCGCTTAGCCTTTCTATTGTTACATCAAGTCCATCGTGCAAGCTACTTTTCATGCATCCTGAGAATCGATTCTGAGGGGATTGGAGGATCTGGTTATGGGCCAAATGTTTGTCAAACCACTGACTTAGATTATAGACTTACTCATTCAGTAGCTGTTCATATTTTGTTGATGTTTCTTTGTCTTGGGCTTGGCATCTGTCTCTCTCCATGAGGGCGCTGTCTCTGCTCTCAACTAGATTCCTAGAAAGACAATTTCAAAGAAGGAAATATAATTGGCAGATATCAGAAAATTAATAAAATTGCCACCATAAAACTAACTTTTATAGCAAAACTATGGGTTGAAAGAGTGAGAAGTACAACTAAAAGCCAGTGTCCGGTAAGGATGCTAATTATATCAATTATCGGGGAGGTAATGTACGTCACATTCATATGTTAAAATATGATCAGTAACTTATCGTTTGAAACAAAGCCAACATTCAGTCTAGTCTGAAAAGTCTTTCACATTAGGCTAACCTAATTTGCATATGAGATGAAGACATAAAGTGAACATATTCATTAATATTGTCCAGTGACTGGACTAATTACCAACTCATTGTCCTTTTGGTAGAGGAAAACAGTTGTTAATGTAAAAATTGTACAACATTGATTCGTAAACAACAAGTAGACATTCAGTTTTTGTGTGGGGGGGTTAGGAAATAATAGAAAGTGTTGCTATGCCAACAAGGTACCTGTTTTCTCTCTCGTACAATTCTCTTGTATTAAATTTCACTTTTTCCAACTCGGTCTCTGTCCTCATTCTTATCGTTTCCAATTCTGTTTGGAGTCGCTGTTCGTATTCATTCTTGAAGCGGTCTCTGTATTTTGAGGAAAGTGGGTTAAAATGTGTACAGTTAGACACAGTAAAGAAATATATAAACAGCAGCTTGAGAGGGATACAGAAATATGTTATAAAAAAGACTACCAAATTATTTCCACGGTGAAAAAATATTGCTGGCTTTGGAAATCATTCTCAGATCTGTCAAAATTGTTGATTTTTGAACAGATGTCATTTGCATAAACAAATTTCAATAGAAAACAGGAAGTTAAAGACAAAAGGGAAACAAGAAAGCAAAAGAAGCAAG
This sequence comes from Apostichopus parvimensis, assembly GCA_000934455.1. Lineage (NCBI taxonomy): Eukaryota > Metazoa > Echinodermata > Holothuroidea > Aspidochirotida > Stichopodidae > Apostichopus > Apostichopus parvimensis. The sequence continues at coordinate 29,693 of KN891193.1, forward strand.
CTATCCATGATGAATATTATAACAAAGTAAACAATGGTAGCTTTGTGTGTTTTTCTTTTAAGCTTGATCGAGCTATTTTTTGGACAATAAATGATTTGTCACACATACTTGAATTGTGAAACAGTAACATACGTAAAATGCGATGATGGTTGGAGGTTTGGTTGTTGTTTTGAAACTTTATGACTGTCTGGTCTATATTGCATGATCTTTCTACAAAGTAGGATTTCACAGGACTCCCATTATACACATTATTGACTGAACCCAATTAACCCCTATGAAATACCCTCTTGCTATATATCAGATTTTCTAAACAGAAATACTTTTTTTCCCCGTCTTTCTTCTACAAGTTCCAGGTTAAAAGGCTTTCTCTTTCTCATTTCATCCTTATTTGTAACAATTTTAACAATAGATTGACATAAAATTATACAAAATATTATATAAGGTAGATATGAAATTGTGTGTGTTCTTTGGAGACAGGTTAGAGATGAGGGAGTACATTCTCCAGGTTACGCTGATTCTACGTCCCACCTTGACTCGACGTATTTTTCGTAAAGTTCCTCTCTTGATCTCTTTGCATTCTCCAGGTCAGAGGTCAAGCTCTGTAATTTCTCCTCGCAGTGTTGATACTTGGACGTGACATCTCGTAACTGCCTCTGAAGGTAGTCCTTATCTTGAACAAGTAAAGCTAATTCTTGTTTCTGACCCGACAACTGGAAAGTAATTGGACAGATACAAATTACTAAAACAGTGAAGGAAATACTCTCAATTATACCTATTTTGATATTAGTAAATCTGTTAACTACTAGTCTTGATTATTTGCATGTTTTTGTGTGCATGAAAAAATATTCCACACTTTAAAACATGCATTCATGAATATTAATTGACTGAGTTATTAAGTGACCAATCAGAGGCAAAAGTTAAATATGCCAGTTTTCCAAAATACCCATATTTTATAATATATATTATTTAAAAATAGGTAAAACTTATTATAGACTCATTTAAGTACCTTGTACCTAAGACTCATTAAAGTACCTTGATATAACCAAACACCCAAGACACCAAAACTGTTGTGATATACATGATACTGTAGATGTTAATTTTCAGACGTTCTAATCTAAAATGCCAAGCAGCTGTGTAGGTGGTCGGCTGAAAGGTTCAGCTGCTCTCCGGAACGCTAATCACAGGGAATAGTTTATCTTGAATCGCATTGCAAAATTACTATGCAAAATGCATGGATTGTTATACAAGAGCAAAGTAGATGCATAGCAGTTATTGTACACAGGAACCATATTATTTTATTACAAACTTCAGAGCCTTCAGAACTCTTCCACAAGTTTGAACACTAAATGATTCCCTGAATCCCACTTAGTTTTAAGAGCTATGAAGAAGCATTTCAATCAAATGTCTTGCAAAATTGAAAGGATTAATCAACTCTCTGGAGACATAGTGGCTTCCTCATCATTTACAACACCCTGGTTCCAGAGGGAATAAATTGATGATCTGTCATCAACATATATATCTATTTGCATAATTTTCATAATTGCTTAAATTTGACAAGTGGAAGCAGTCAACTCTCTTTAAAACAGCACTTTGTAGATTGCTTGCCTACTTACCTGTCCCCTGCTTTCATCTCTCTCTTTAGCTGCATTCTTGAATGTTATTTCCAGATAAGTATGTTGCTTTTTCAGCTCTGTGTACTCAGTCTCAAGCTGATCTCGTTCACTATGAGGAAGGAACATCAATTTTTTTCGTACAACTTTTCAAAGTTATTCATATCTCCTTGAAGCATAAAAAGCAGCCATTTTTTGGGTCATAAATGAACTTAAAAAATTTTGCATGCTACAATCTCCCCCCAAAAAATTCACACATCATCAGCTTCTAGCTCAATCCACAAATATTTTTCATTTGAATCAACTGTTTTTTCTGGGATAGCATCTGAAACATTTAATTCTTAATTTTTAAATCTGCCTTCACACATTAAGTTTGTCAGAATGGCGTGAAATCATTAATACATGTTTAGTATGTATGTATGTACCAATTCCATTAACTTACATTATCACACATTTTAGCGAGTACATATCTCTGGTCTTTTGCTTCATTTCTAGCATGGAGAGAGATTAAATGGCCTACGCGATGACCTATGCTAGGCTCCAATAACATTGTAATATGTAGTATTCTACTTAATAATGTTGTTCATGTGGATTTTAATGAAGGAATTCTGATGGTCAATTGTTAACATTTGACTTACTAACATCATTGACCTGATGATTATATTATTTTTATTGTTACTGTTTTGTAACTTTTCTAATATCTTTCATTACTTTTATAATATAACTCCGTCCCAGCTATAAATAAAATTGACCAGTCCTTGCCATTTTATCACTCCCCTTTGAACTTGCCACATAATGACCTTTGACATTGCCACATACTGACCTCTTGACCCTGTCATAATTTTCTCTTTTATAATCATCTTGCTGTTGCCTGGACTTCACATCTGCTAATTCTAAAGTCAGCCTCTGAGATTTTGTTTCGTTCTCCTTCCTTGATCGTTCCTCCTTTTCCAGAGCCTGCAACAGAAACAATGACAGCAACTGAATGGGTAACGTAAATTAAAATTATACAATATGCAGCTCATCTACTGTTAAAGATAAGACTAGTCCCAAACCGCGTGCCGCCCTCTGAAAAAAGTTAACTTTCCGTTGCTTGCAAGTGAAGTTTTCTTCTTGTCGCTACAAAATGCAGACAGTAATGAAACGTGATACTTTGTTATCTTTTATTTGGACCTGAGATCAGGGAATTCCATAACAACTCCCTGCTGAGATGTCCATCGCTGCTATGTACACTGTGCTGTGGGTTTTGACCGTAGCTGCATGTATTGACTGTTCACTAGTGTCTAATCACCGACGATAGCAAGCCGTGTGTGTTTTCTGGGATCGATGGTGGTGTCTAATACTTCTTTTACACCTTTTTCGAAACTAGGTCAGAATACCGGCATCAGACGTTTCTTTGTGCGGGGGTCTTCACCAACTTTAAGGATGTGTGGACTATATGTGTAAAACTTTGAGAGGATCTGGATATTCTATTTTACTTCATCTTCGGAGGCAGTGCGATGTTACTTCCCAAATATAACCAACTGTTTTTAAAATTATTTTCATTGATTTCGGATGTTTACCCGATACACAATACTGAGCATCCCATTAAGTATCACTAACTCTATAGCATTACATTTAAGCTGATTTGCAAAAATTGTCACAAGAAAAAAGCAATGTTACACTGAAAACCTACCTGTGCAGAACAACATAATGATTTCAACAAACTAAATTATTGATATCAAGCAAACTGGTTTTCTTATTTTACACTAAATAGTATTAAAGTGTGCAGAAACTGCTATACATGTTTGCATAATATTGTGAAGCAATTTGTTCATTTTGCATCAAGCATTTTGCTATTGAAAATTTCCCGGATAAATTATTCCATGGCAGGTTCTGGACAATGATCATGAACAAACCTTTTTCAGATAATCATTTTCCTCTTTATTTCTGTTAAGCTGATCTTCCAGTGACTTGCTCCAATCCTTGAGGTCGACCAATTCCAGTTCCAAAGGGTGTCTTGCTTCGTACAATTTCATCTAGAAGGATTTTAATTTCAGTAGGTTTCTTCAAACCTTATAATATGGTTTCTTAAAACCTTCGAAAAGGTTCATTAAAACCTTCCAAAATGCCAAACTGTTCTATTGTGTGGGGTACGATTTTCCCAAAAGGATTGTTGATCTGGCATTTGTATAATTTTGCCAATATTAATTCTATTTCTGCTATAACTCTACAATTTTCATGCAATGTTTGGTACCAGTGGAACCTGCACATATGACAGCAGTTTGGAGCTCTGAGGACCTAAAAAAAACCCTAAAAATTAAGCCGTATCATCCTGTATGATAGATAATATTTCATTGATCATATGATCAATATCGAGTATAATCCTTGAGTTTTACTTCTTTCAGTAAAATGTCAAGAAAATATTGTTCAATGAATCTGGTGATAAGCTCACTCCTTGGTTGCTAATAAAAAATTCCCAAAGAATGAGTACTTCTTTATTAATCTTAGACCCCACAGCCTTTTGTATCCTGCAACAGTCATACATACAGTATTGCCAACAGAGGAAAGAGGCGAAATTTAATGCATTTTCACGATCCAAGCTAAATGAAGACAACTTGTCAACCAGCTTCTTTATCAACCAATCACAGGGAATAACCATTCTGTGACAAAGACATTATATTGCAAGATAATTAATTAATGTTAATTTATTCTTTATTGTCGATGATTTACTATAAACTGAAGTGAACATAACTTCTCATAAAATAGTGAAAATAGTATGCTTCAGTTTACAGTAACTGTATATTTTGTAGCAATTTGCCCAATAAACATCAAATTTTGTTATGCATTACCAGATAAATGAATAACATTCAAGTATCCTCAACTGTTTAAATATATGATACTGAAATCATAATTAGACCAGAACTTTGTAGCAATCACAAATGATGTACTTATCTCCAATATACTTACTGCAACATTATCCTTCAAGGTCAAAGAGTCCTCCTTAAGAGAGGCAAGCTTCTCATATTCAGTGTCTGAGATTTGTAGCTGGTGGAGCCATTGTCGGACATCACCAGATTTACGTTGCAGATCTGCATTGGTCTTTTCCAATTCTTGTTGCTTACTGACAATGGTGCTGAGCTCTTGTTCCAAATGTTGCTGCCTGCTCTCTGCTTCTTCTCGATTCAAGTTGAGCTGAGCTTCCAGTTTAGCCTGTGAACGGTATAACAATATCAAAGCTTTCCAATGATCTAACTAAATTTTTGAAGGGTTTAAATGATTCCTCCTTGATCATACATCTTGGGCTATATTCCTATTGCTCTGCAATGAATAACTTCAAAGACCTTAAACTAATGCATTGTAACCTTTAGAATTAACTGTTCTAACTTCAAAGTTCTAGGCTACGTTTAGGTTATCGTCCTAGTTACTTTTGTTAAAGTTGGGCCCTATGGTATAGGCCTTGACATGGGGCCTAGACCTAGATGAATAAACCTTGTTTTTTCCTATTTGTAGCTTTTCACTGACGCAAAATGAAATGTCTCAAATAGTGACGTTGTCTTAATTTAAGTCATAGGCTAGTCTAGGCCTAACTTCTCACTCGAAGTAGCTTTTGCTGGTGGTGTGTTTCTGATAAGTTCTCTTCTAAGTCTTCCACTTGATTCATATGCTCTGCTTTCAAGTTGTCAATAAGTAATGTTTTTTGAGAGACTTCGATTTTAAGAAGTTGAACATCATGCAGCAGTTGCTTCCTTTCGATCAGTTGTTTGGTGATCCTCCCTGGGTATGGTTTACGATCTTTCCTTTTGTCATCGAATTCCGATTCATCTCCTCCAGAAATGGATAAATCAGTTGCAAGCGATGTACTTATATCTTCGGTGTCTAATTCGCTTGAAATATCACGTCTCGCCATTTCAAAGCCTGATAGAGGGGGCCTAATGTACAGTAGTTTGGACAACCAGACAATGTGAATGTGAAGTTTGATCTGAGTTACACAGTGTACATACACAGTTAGTTGTTATTTTCTTCTCAGATCATGATCATAAAGATGTATACTAATTACAGTTCAAAATGTCTCAAAATGGCCGCCGCGTTATTTTCAAGGGTGCACAATGGTAACGGAAATGTACTTAGGCCCAGATCGAAGTTCAAATAATATATTTTTTTTAGTTTTTAGAGACTATTGAAAATACTTTTATCTTGATAAGCAGAGGTTTATTTACAAATAGCCGAATGTAAGTTCAACATATTTTTAACCTGAAGTGAGAATTCAACAAGGGGGGGGGGGGGGGGGGGGGGGGGGGGGGGGGACCAACGACGAATTGAATGTGGATAGTTTTGGGTACCGGTGGACTCGAGAATATCATATCATTTCCTTGGCTGACAGTCTTCTGTTATTGACTTGTATAACCGACCGTCAGCATTACATAACAGTGTCCATGGCATGGAGAGATTGCATGAGTGAATGTCACACACGTATGGTAATTACATCGTAAAATGGAACTATATTCATGTTTTCAACGACCTCTTAGATATTGTTTTTTAACAACGAGACACTCAATAACCAGAATTCGTGATACCACTGTCAGAAACATTTCACCGTTGAAATATGGCCGAATTAGCTTCAATGTGCGATGTCTAGGTTCCGCGAAATTGAGTAGTTTTTCAACTTTGCATAAGCCTAACATTGGACCTGACGTTAGTCGTATTACCACCGATCGTAACAGCCAACGTTTGAACTGGAAACAACAAATAGCGCCTTATAGAAAATGTTCATCCTCCCGTCCTGATCAGTCTTCAACGATTTTAAGTGGAAATGTTGACAGGTTCGATGGTCTACGTATCAATATTCAGGAGCAACTAAGCAATAATGAAGCTCTGTTAAATTCAAAGGAAGTGTTGAAAAGGTCACTTTTAGGTAAGATGATGAAGGGTTGGAACTTAAATCCATCATCAATTCATTGTATTGTTTATTTTTTGTATTATGTGATTCTATGTTTCATAGCTATTTGTTTGATAAAATTACAGGATGAGTATTTTTGTATTGGTATGTCCTATGCCTAAGTACAACACTAAAGAAAAATTTGAGTAGAGCAATGTTTCTGTTCACTGTTTTGGTCTTCAAAATATTCACAGAGTTCAATTTGTATGCTAAATGTACAGGATGCACCATTTAATCTTAGTCAAGGATGACATATGCACCTCAGTCCAGACAGGTTTTTATATTGTAAGGGCTGTGCAAAAATATGTTCAACTATCAACAATCGAGCACCCTCTGATAACATTCAACTATAAAACTCTTGTCAAGTCTTTAATGTATTTGAGACCATTAAGGTGCTTATTTCTTTTCTATTCAGGTTTCTATCAATTTTTAATTTTGTGTAGCCTCATTAACTAATTGCTATCACGAAATTTCATCCAAATCAAAATAAAATCCCTAGGATGAGAAGCTGTTGAAGGCCTGACCTCATAGTATTTTATCTAGACTAAGAAGTCCAGCCACTTTGTTGAGCCTCAGATGTTTGATATGTTCTTATTATAAGGTATTGGAATATACCTTGGACTGCCACGAGTGATTTCTTCTTTCACAGAATTATCCTTTCTGACATGTATGTAATCAAGCTGCAGTACATTTTACTCTCTCAATTCTCTGTAAACTTCTCATTCATATCAGAAACAATTTCTCAGTGTAAAGCTGATCAACAACGTGCCATTTGGTTGGAAGTTCCTGCCCAGTTTGGACATGTCATATCAATTGCTGCTGAAGCTGGGTTTACATTCCATCATGCAGAAGGTAGACAAGCTGTGATGTATCAATGGCTTGGTGCAGGAGAAAATAAAATACCAGATTATGCAACACACCAAATTGGAGTTTCAGGTAATTGTTCTATCTTTAAATCTCGTGGTACAGATCTGCTGATTAGCTACAGGGGGGGGGGGGGCAATGGGGGTATACTGTAATTATTTTCTCATAATTTGTCAAATTGGTTTGGCTTTCTTTCTTTACTTCAGTATACATCATTGTGTTTGGAAGTGCAAACTTAGTGTTGAAATTATACAAAATTTACCAAAAGAGGATCTTATAAGAAGAGGGATGAAAGTTGGGTGACAATTCTTAATTCCCAGTGACAGGAAGGAAACATCATGTCATGTTTATTAATGGAGACAGCATTGCTAGACATGCAGTGAAGCTAATGTATTGTGTTACAATTACCAGCATCTGTAAGTCAGGTTCTGTTGGTATTATGTACAATTATTAATATCAGTGGTGGAGCGTCCATACAGTC
>KN891193.1:43824-58939 GCA_000934455.1 Apostichopus parvimensis
TAAACCTGCACTGCACAGTATATTTTTACCATAAGAAAGCTTTTTCTCAGGCAAAAGCTCTTCCTTGTTCTTTTCTGTCCATTTTGCTCATTTCTGTTCGAGGAAATCGAACTAGAATGAAGCAAGTACAGACAATTCACTTAATCTTCCTTAGCTTTCTTAGAGAGGAAAACCCCATCTCCTCGAAATCACCAATAAGCAACCCCTTTTCAGCTACGCCCCATCTCACAATATATGAAAGTCTGTGACCTATCAATTTTTCAAAAATTATTCAATTTTTTCAAAATTATTCAAATTATTCAAAATTATTCAATTTAGCAAAACCAAATGTTTCTTGTTGACGTAAAGTACAATACATCTCCTTTGGAAATGTTTGGCATGCTAAGGTAAATAGGAACACATACTACTCTTCTATCTTTCGGAATCTAAACTCTATACAGAAACAGGCAAAAAAGGAATAAGAAGGAGAAAAACACACACACATACATAGACAAAAGGAACAACTCTTTTTCTCTCTTCAGATTTTAAATATTATTTACAGAAAAAGTTGCTCCAACTAATACTTTACAGCACTTCTGTTGGTTATTTAAGACCTTATTATTCCATGTCACTTTGGCACAAAGCTGAGCCTACACCCCCCAACACCACCCGTCCCTCCTACCTAAACAAAAAGTAGTTTGCACACAACTCTCTACGATAGCCCTTCCCTTCCAGGAGCTTATTGCCACCAACCCCCCCCCCCTTCCTCATCCCCACCTTACTAAAGACTGTCCTTTCAAAACCTCCTACAAAGCTTGGTTATGCCTGTAAATTGCTTTTTCTTTCACAAATGTCTATTACTATATAGTATCTGTATACTTTCATAGCTCTTTGGCTAATTGAAAACCAGATTAATGTTTTTAAATTGTCAAGATGTTTTTACATTTGATATTGCAATAATTTACAAGGTCATGTCCATCTGGTTATCAAAGCAACAAACATGTGGAGGAAGTTGACTAGCTTGTCGTCATTGTTAGTTCATTCCCCCAGCTTGGCTTGTGGAATAAAATTGCATGGTTTGGTTACTTCATTTTCATTGCTTTGCAACGATTCCAATAGTGGGTATCGATTAAAATATACCGTTTGTGTAAAAGGTTTCTTCCACTTTCTGTGAAGACATACCAAATACTAGTAAAAAGTGGAAAGTCATGCCTTATTTTTTACTCAATTTCAAATGAAAATGGTGGAAAATTCATGAGACAATTTAAATAAACAATTATTCCAAGACAAATCATATCTGTCATCCACTCATAAATGAAATGTAAACCAACTGTTACACGTTATACAAACGAGTTTGTTGATAGTGGAATTACCTCTGTTCAATTGTTTTCTTTTTTGTAAAGGACACTTTAAAATTCTTGACACTTAAAGGCATTAGATGCTATTTCAATAATTAAGCCACTTTTGTCACTTTATGTTCAAACCAATAAGTACAATTTATCCTACACATTAACAATTTTGTGAAAAATAGAAATCACTTCACAATTCACATAAAAACTTAAAAACCCTCAAAACTTGTATTTCAAAAAAAAAAAAAAAAAACCTTCCATCTCTTTTTCCTTTCTAAATTAATAGAAATTAATTAATTAAATAGAAAGAGAGAAAAAAAAATAGCTGTCAAACAATTCATGATAAATCAGATTCCTTTATGATGAGATGCAAAAACATTTGTAAAAATTGTAAGTTCATTATTTCACAAATATTATGGGATGTCATTTAATCTTTTCCTTCCACATTAAAATAAACAAAAAAATTTGCTTTAACGATTCCACTGAAGGGAGAGAAAAAATAAAAAAAATGCACACACTTTTGCCAAAATTGAAACCAAAATTTTCAAATTTCTTATTTTATTATTACAAAACAATTTTTTAACCATAGCATGTATTGAATTTGACTATTTCATGTAATATTTTCTGTTAGCACAGGGAAGAATGAAAACTAGCAAATACGCATCAATTTCCCTCGTAGTGATAGAACAAAGTTAGACATTGTAACAGCGAATGGCAGGACAATGCACAGTCTCAATTCTCTTGGAAATGTGACGCACGTGCATTTAAAACAGGGAAAATGGTTTTATACTAAAAGCTGATTTATTTTCGGGTAAATGCATCCATCGTTAGATCATCTCTTTCGTGCTATTCTTTTGCCTCGACAAGACCAGTATTTGCATACAATTTGCATAATCTATTAGTTATATCTTCTGTTTGCATGATGATGCAATTATCACAAACTATAATTCTTCAAAAAGCGGTAATCTGTATTAATCGGCATAAAACAATATGATAGACTTAATAATCTCTGATTCACGACTTTAACTGATACAATTTGCTAGTTGTTGTGCCTCTTGTATCTAATATTACCCTATAATTATCCATAAAGGCACCTCCTTTTGCTGCTATAAAATGTTTTCTGTCTTTCTCTTTTAATCTGATATTAACTGATATATCTTCATTTCTCCCTCCCCACCCATTCCCCCCCCCCCCACCTCTCCCTTTCTTCTAATTGAAACCATACACCTCTTACTCGGCCATCTTGTTGGCCCGCACCAGATATCCGTTCAACCATCACACCATATTCACATACCGTAACTGATTCCAGAAACGTTGCACTTTGCAGCATTTCAGAATTGAGTTAAAATAAGATGGGAGTGAAATCACAATGTTATATCCTCTTAACTTCTCGGCCCCAGAGTATACATTACATCTCCTTCCTGCACTGGTTAATAGCACCTAACTCGCATTTTATGAAGACTCTCATAGCCAAGTTTACAAGGGTTTTGTCTGTCTTTTATGTACTGTCCTCCTAAACAATACATAAAGTACATGGCAACTACCTAGCAACCACTGCCAGCGATCCATGCATCAAGTCCATGTCATTAATGGGTCCAGATGTTCTCAAATACAAACATCACATACTTAAAAGTGCAGCCACATTCTTTGAGTGACACACAACAGGTTCTTCACCACAGGTGACATCGTACGACATCGAGTATCAACAGCTGTTGTCATAGCAACCGAATGCTGTCAAAATATGATGCTTTTGCTAGAGTAGTTCTGATGCAGTTATTACCACATTTGGTAAGTATGTGAAGTTATCAGGTTTTGTCAAAGATAACTAACAAATTTGAGTTCTACTGGAGGGTTCTTTCCATTTGAAAGTCTCAAACCATACAGTCTGATGGGACACATCCTGTTACATACGTATGACAGATATTATTGGGTGAAAATTACAAAGTAATGACAGTTACTTTGATTTAAGTTCTTATCATTCTTAGTATTTTGCTTGAATGGTCTAGTCCCAAAAGGGCTAATCCTTGCTTAAACATAATAACTAATCCAGACATTTTTTTTCTTCCAATAACAAAAAAAAATTAAAGTAACTTGCAGCAGTGGAATGATCTTTGAACAAATCTTTATAGGATAAAAATTCTCTTGAACAGTTAATTTGTGATCAAGATTTTAATTTCCTTCTTCATACTTCAGACAGTACAATTCAATCTGATGAACTTAAACATGGTAGGTTGGTAAAGCTGGTTAAATAAGTCAGAAAGAAAGCTTTGCTGTTGTTTGTTGAAAAATTTGTTGCTATTGGGATGTTATCAAATGGCTCAAATATTCAGTTTATTAACTCTCAGGGTATGACCTACCCCGCCATCTCACATCAAAGATGGGTCTTCAGAAGTGGTTACTGTTAAAGGTAGACATCTCATTCATGGCAACAATCTCCGGTGAAGCCTTAATTTGCAGTTCGTACCAACGCAAGTTTCCTTCAAACAGGTACTTATGATACCGTATGATCTGTGATTTAATCTACTAGCAGTGTAACACGATTCAATGACTAGCCCTACCCTGCGTGTATTACTCTTTTTCTCCAACTGATGGGGAGACAAAGATTAACAAGTTAGTTCACATTGAAGGTGATACTCGTCAAACCCGGACAGGAGAGTCTGCAATAAGGGAAGGTTAGTTAATTTGGACACGATCTTGATGAAAAGTATCAGTCTACGGTAGATGAAAAGACCACTACCAAAGCCGCTGTAGGCTGAAGATATTTTCTTGACCTGGACAATCATAAATCAACCGTATCTTATTCAACTTCCAAACCCCCTTAAGTAGTTGTGATATGAATTGTGAGTTGGGTAAATCATCATTCTTCACATATTTCGACTTTGTTTCTTATAATACCCAATTTACCACATTCGCATATATGCAAACATATATCTCAGCCGTCCATAGCATAATACAAACTATTGAACTTCCATACAACAATGTCCCAATTCACTGACTGTTCGATTTTTAATATGATTCCTGACAATCTGTTCTTAGGCCTTGATGATGGAACTTGATACCATTTCCAGAATTTTGCTGTGGAAGCCTTGGAATGACTTTGTAAAATCCAGGACTATTCAAACAGGAGAATTCTTCCTCTGCTGAGTGTCACCGACATTTTCAACAGGAAGCAAAGACCAATTCTTTAACCAAGAATAGACAGGTCCATGGATGCATACTACCTGGAGAGCTTTCTTTAAATAGGACTGAATCTATGTGTACATCTCTCTTCCTCCTCTCAACGCTTTCATATAATATTTCTACAATGGTAAAACAGAAGCCTCTTAGGGGCATCTGTAGCTTGGACTGTCAAATAATGGGCAGAAACTTTTCTTTCCTATGACATGCCAGTGCTTTTTTGTTGTTTCTTTGTGACTAAAATCTATAAAAAGGCAGTTTAGTCTTAAAAAAAAACCTCTCCTTTAAAATAATCAGACTCCTGGGATGATTAAAGGTCTGACAGACCTTGCTATCTTCAAGAATACTTCATAAATAGATGGCATATATTATTTACATTTCTTTGTACATCATTTATAAGTTAACATCAACGTGAGCTGTACAAACAGCACCCTTCTTGACCCCCATCATATCTGCAGGTCTGTCGGTCGGTCGTTCGTTCGTTCGGCACCCTCTAGTACCCATTACAGGGCTTTCAGCTTACAGAGGCAATATTCAGAATACTGCACCAGGTCTAGTATACTGCTGTGAAGGGTTAGCACTCCGCACTGTTCTTGAACTGCTTGGAAGAAATCTGGGGAGGGGACAAAGAGATGCCAGAGTTAGTCACAAAGTTGGTGGATCTGGGTTGGGATGGGGTGTGGTGGTTGGGGTGGCCGTGGGGGAGGTGCAAAAGGATTTAAGTGCTGCATGTTGAGTTTGGTTGTGATTGTTCACTGTCCTCAACATGTCAGGTGACAACCACATATGACTCAATAACATCTTCAAGCTAACTAAGGGATCTTTTGTAGCTGAAACAGTTTGGCCTGTTCCAGGAACTAACATTTTGTGTCCCCTCAAATTGAACGCAATTGTTCTTTCATTGGACAAACTTCCAAGAAAATGCTGAAACGTCATCCTTCTGTTGCTGTTCTTGCGAATCGCCGTAACAGTTCTCTTGTTTTCAGGCACCTAACACTTTCCTATGACAGTGGAGTACTAGAGTAACAACAGATTGTGAAAATTCAACCTGAGATGAAGCTTAAAAGGACACGTGTACCACAAACGTGTTTAACTTTCAAGTTGCTTTCCCAGTAGCTTCCAAGTAAATATACTAGGCAGTATTTCTTAGTCTCTAAAATTGTAATTATTTCAGTCACATCAGTTGAACTGTGACGACTCCCATCATGACCGACTCCCCGCTCAGAGGTCTATGAAGAAATTAAACCTAGCCAAAAGTACACTTGCTAGGAAGATGTTGTCAACATAGTTGGAGTGTTGACATTGTTTAGGACTGACTTTTTGGATTTTTTTCTCAGGTTAATAAACACCTGTTGTGATTCTAATGCAAGCCACTGATAATATATTTATTGCTCATAACATTGAATGGTGGGAGACATGACACTGTCCTAGTTTCCAAACACAGCTAGCTATTAGGATTAGGATAAATATATATATATATATATATCACTTTTTTAATCATCATCAATATCATCTACAATAATGGTTTCACCTGTCTAGAATAGGGAAATATCTCAAAACAATATTTCAAAACAATATCTCTCAAAATGCTAGCAATCATACATTCGGGATAGTTTTCCTCTGTTGTATTAACGTTACAAAAGATGCTATTAAAAATTGGAAAACCATTACAAACCTGTTCTTCATTTCTAACACAAACATTTGCACCCTAAAATTAGCCCCCAAGACGTCGGACAGACTTGGGCATTATCACATTATCATATGTACCAGGGACAATCTAACTTAACACCCTTGTGTGAGAAAAGAAACATTTTCTAGCAATTGGAGAGAGCCGGCTGATCTAGTAATTTGAGTGATTCTGAAGTGGGAATAAGGTTAAAGTTGACATAATCATCATGATGACAATACCTTGATTCTCCTGTGACAGTGCTTCTGCCTGTTCCCAGTAGTCTATGCTCGTTAAACAGTACGTCGAGTTGGTCATATACGTGCTCATCATGTGATAGATTCGCGACGGCACCATGGTCCCACCGCTGGACATGTTCATTCCCGGGCCCATTTTGGAAGATGTGGTCGCTGATGGAATGTCGCTTGAGTTGCTCCCCTGGGATCCCATACTGCCGACAGAGCCAACGCTGCCCGCGGGGGAAGGGGTGGGGGACATTGGGGATGGTGTCTCGCTGTACCTGGAGAATGAAAGTCAGCGGAAGAAAAAATTCATAGAATGAAAATTGCCAGAATCATCACCTGTAGCAGGTATCTTGCTGTCAGGTTGATCACACCTTGAAACAGATATACAGGGTTGTCATGGCGATTTTGAATTTGACATATTATGAACATCGTGCATCATAATGGTCAAATGATTACAAACAGAAAAAGAATGTAAGCAAGCAGTTATATTCATCATAGTCATTGCTTTGCTGCAGGTGACCACCTTAAAGCAAATGATATAGTTCTCTCTTTCTCTCTCTCTCTCCAAAGAGAACTTTTCTCCTCGGAATGTCTGATGATTTGTGTCCCTGTCTAGATAGACAATTTTTATTTTGAGCAATTCTGCAAGTCCTTCTTGGCTGTAATAAAACAACAAACCTCCAGTGCATCGCTGAGTGCACTTTTGTTGCCCAAAACAATCATGAAAAAGATCTGAGGCTCATATTTCACCATTGGCTGGCTCTATAGTAAATTTGCAGAGATGCCTTGACCCATCTAGTCACATCCAACTCCTACCTCCTTTATAGTAAACCACCTATCCCCTCCCCTCCCCCACATCCCCACCCACCATAACATGAAATGAATGTAATACTGAGATAGGAAAGAAAACTACTTACTTTGATGATGGATTCCATGAAGATTGATTCTGTTGAGATGACTTGGAGCTCTTAAAATGGTCATTCAAGACTTTTGAGAGCTTTGTGGTAGCAGAGCGCTTCAATTTATACATCCTCATGTTCAAAAGTGCTTGAAAACGGTAACTGAGGACAGAAAAAGAGGGAGATTAAACTGAATGAATGAATGAAAACCGAAACCAGTCTGACCATACTTGCCTGAAATAAAAAAAAAAAAAAAAATAAACTAAGCAACTAAGGACACGAAAGAGGTTTGAAACCACCCTGCTATAGGAGATGCTGGGTTAGGCATATCAGTTTTCAGGTTAATTTTTCAAATGGAACTTTAATATCCTGAGAAATTAGAAAGTGTATCAATAATTCATAAATGTACAGTTTACCAATTGCTTTCTTCAAGAAATAGAGAGAGAGAGAACCTAATTTACATTTCACCTGATCTGCCCAAATAGAACATACGACTGTACGACTAACGACTATACGACTATTAGATTACATGACTAACGATACCGACTTCACTGGTTTGTATGATCACACTTTTGTATATATTCTTTACTTGTTTTTGTTTGTGTTTGATTTAAACCATTCCCGATATAAACTCCCACACTGATGACATCTGGGTGTCCCACACTGATGACATCTGTGTCCCCCACAGGAGGAGGTGTGTGCACTGCATTTGCTAGTGCTGAACTTGATGCATATAGATCTACTATAAACCAATATCTACATGCTCGACTAGGTACAAATAGCGGGTCGAAAAAACAAACTGAAATACACACTGATTAATCAGCAAGAGGGATTTCAATTAATTTCTTCTTTTTTTTTATTCTAAGGAAATTACAATTGATAACGAAAATGAAAACCTTACCATAACACGGCCAACTTCTTGTCATTGCTTCTTCCCTCTGAGCCAGAATGAATGCCGATTAACCATCTGAAAACATAACTAGAATATCAGTCATGCTGGCAGCTACATTACCTTGTACAATCCATGTTTCATACACCATGGAGAAAATCAAAACAACTCAAAACAATTTAGTCATAATTCATAAAGCAAAAATAAAATTTATTCATTCATAACTTTTTTCCAATCACATCAAATAAAATTACATAAAAAATGGGAAATTGATCGTAAATTTATCCGGATTTCGAGATGCTACTATAAACTTTGAATGAAAGAAATGGAAACGAGTATGTTGGCAAATGTCTCTAGCATCGTAATTTCTTCTTATCCAAGCTACAATATGAAAACAAGTACTCGGCCTTTTCTTTCAATCAAAAGGACGTACGCACTTTACATAACCAATAAAGTTCTTTCTAAACTAACTATTGATCTACTTAATACCTGACATTTTTTATCCACCTTTGTCAAGTGATCACCACAAATGACAGATAGATGAAACTCCAGACTGCTCTGCAATCTATTTACAATAATGATCTTCCTGATTTTCAGAGGTTATCAAAGGTACGCCTGTTCTTGTCTACAATCGTAATTCCTCATAAAAACATAAATAAATAAATACAGATAAAAAAAAAACCCTTCTCTCTCTTCCCTTTTACTTTAAATGGTATGTACGAAAAAAGACAAAAATTTCAATCAGCAATAAGCTTGATCTACCCAACAGAGTAAATCAAAAGAGATTTCAAGCATAGGCACAGACTCACATAAATCCATAGAGATAAACACACACAAGTGTAGCATATTCAATATATACACAAAGTATGTGATTGGCTTCCATTGGCTAAAAACGCACGGAATTTTTAAGAAAGACTATATAGATATCTCTCTCGAAGAGTTAAGACAACTTACTTGATTATTTTACAAGTGTCAGAATACATCCTTATAGCTTTCTCGTCGGTGTAGCCAGGGTCCCTCTCAAAATTGTTTCCGCACATGATGAACTGCAAGGCGGCTTCAAAGTATGTTAGGCTCTGTTTATACTTGTCAGTCTGTCAAAAAGAAAGAGATTAACAAATCTAGATTACAAAACACAAACAATAAATCCCTGAGGTTGTATCGTTACAACAATATCAAGTCAATCAATGTACCCAACACACTATAACATTTCCCATCCGGTTTATGCTTTCTCTGTTGAATCAGCATTTCCCTGTAAAATAATATTCTACACACACTGGATATCAGTTGAGTGAAATGTACTTGAGTTACAGCTGAATCACTCTCCAAGCAGTTTAAGATGATTTAATAAACATGATATGATACTTAAATATTAAAAATTAACCAACTCTTTATAAAGGATCATTTAAAAAAAGGGTTTGAATTGACCAAAGGCATTATGCACTCATATTAAAAACAAAAGTTTCACATTTTCCTCAGCTTGTTCAAAATGAGGTGGAATAAAAGCTCCTTTCCCTTTCTGATGAACAGAAGGCAATTATGAACAAGTCCCTAAGGTTATAACATTGGCAATGGAGGTCAGAGTTTTGGCATCCATTTTCTGGACTGTTCTGTTGGATCTGGGGGTCACTGCCGTTCAGTATAATTTAACTGATTAACTTGTTTCACCTGTGAGTCAGCAAGGTGTTTCAGCCTCTTGCCTTCAGCCAGATAGCCATCACTTGTAAACTGTTGCCTGAGGAAAGGTTATAAAGGAGAAAAAAGAAAACACTTTCATCAGATCTTGTAATAATAATTCACTAAAGAACTCTTAATGTAGATCACTCTTCTTTGTCTGGAAGGAGTTTAGATTAATGAGGATGGAACATGAGAAAGAAATTATAAAAAAATAAAACAGATAGCAATAAAATAAAATGAGAGGGTAGGATGATGACTCACTGTTCTGCCATATTTTATCTTTTTTATTGTATTATGGCTAAGACTTATAGCAGGAATCACAGTTTTAATTCCCAATCATAAGACTAGTTTTTTCTCTCTTTGCATTGTTCATGACATCTGAAGTATTTCAAAATTTATCATAAACTTATATATATGTATATAAAGTGCTCTGCCACCATATATTGTAATTCATGTTTCAAGGCTAAGGCTTCATAGTTTGATTTGCAATGGAATGACTTGTTGTCTTTTTTTTTTCTTGCCATTATTCATAAGATCTCATGTAACAAAAACATTTCTGCCATTAAAATACATGATGTGTTGGTGTTTGATAATGCTGTATGTGCTTCATAGTATACGTTATTCCCACTTCCCCCCCCCCCCCTCACCTATAAAAAAAGAGAGCATTTTACCACATAAAACAGAAGGTGTTGTAACCTATCCCGAACCCTCATTATTGTGAAACCACTCACCTCTCTTCAAAGCTATGCCTTCTACAGTAACTTTGACGATGAAACCCTTCGCTCTCCCACGATCCTCCCCTATGGATGGGACCGTCATCTCCTGTAAAGATACCCTCAGGACTTTCTTCATGATTTGGTTCAGTACAATTCCAATTTTCCACCTGTTGGCGACCGTTTTCACGAGAATCTAATCGATCTGTCCTGGGACGTTTGGGCGGGGGTGGTTCGTGTTCACCTAGGTCGACACCGCGACGATGAGGACCCTCCATACTGGAGAGGTCCTCATGCTGGCTCGCAGAACGCCTTCGGTCCAGCGTTCGAGACGGATCTGATGGCAAGATTGGTGGTCTACTGGATAGGGAAAATATGAATGACAATTATATATCTGAAGAAGGAATCAGTTACCATAATGAGGCATAACGGTTAAAGTATCACCGATTCCGACTTAAAAACACAACTTCAGAGTGGCAATAATGTAAACCATGTGGACTATGAGACATAAACCAACAACATTGTCTTGTTTATTTTATAACAGAAAGGCTGTCAGAAGGACATAAAATAATCTTCTTCCTTTGAATGGAGAAGACAGATGTGGGGGGGGGGGGGGGGGGGGGGGGGGGGGAGGGGGAGGTAGAGATGGGGAATGGGGAATGAAATATAAGAATATCTGCATATAGAGCAGCCATCGCAACCTAACGATGCCTACGAGAACTCCGCCATATCTGGGGGTTTGTTCTGCCAGGAAAAAAGAGGGTAATGTGGATCACAGGGCTCTTTTCAATATGTGACTTGGAATGAAGGAAGGGGGGGTGTATAATAATTAACCCCTTTGCATACAGGATAATTATCACGATATACTCTTTTATATAATGCCTGTACATATTCTAAAATCTGGTGATTTTTTACAAATGAGAGGCCTTAATACTGTTCACTTACTCTATATCCGGTGGTTGTTCGGCCACCAGGAGAGGTGGTTCACGAATTCTCCTTGGTGACCTGGAACTACTGTCTGTTCTTGACCTCCTTGGCTCTGACCTACTGTTTTTCTGTTTTTTTGAAAATCAAATGAATGTTAAATAAGTTTCCCCTTATTTAAATTTAATTTATTTATTTTATTTATTTAATTGTTCCTTAATTACTTCAAACTGATCCAATAATCTGATTTCAGTTGAATATACAAAAAAATCTTCCTTTGAAGGCAAGATAAATAAACTATTGTTTGCATTAATGATTAAACCTTGTTTGGGGAATAGTCCAAATCTTCATTGGACAGACAATATATAATAAAGTTCTAGCTGCTCATCTTATGATTGGTAAATATTTATTTTTATTTTGAGATCTTCTCATTTCCAAAGATCATCTGTCCCATCATGAAACTTAAATTCTGCAGTTCTGGATTGGATGTGATTTAACATCTGGAAATACCATACCCCTCTGTAAATGAAAATACTATGCCCCTAACTAACATCATGTCAACGAAGATCAAATTAGGCATACATCATAAATTCAGAATGAAGCGATCAATCATCAAATTAATGTGGACCTGAAGATGTTGAAGAAGCTAAAATTGTTTTAAAATATATGAAAAAACAACAATACAAGGCAAGTTTGAGTCACTGACCTCTTTACGAGAGTCTGAGCTGCTTTCTCTCCCTCTGACTGTGTGGTAGGGTTTCACAATGGCCGAAGGCTTCTCTGTGTCCAGAAGGTCTTTCCTCTTCGGAGGACCAAACATTAAACTGTCCGATTTCTTCTCCTCCTTGATGGGAAGATGTCTAATAAGGGCCAAGTCAAAACTGACCACCAAATGTGGAATGTCACCCTTTGGCAAGGAGAGTCCTGTCTCCCTAGGAGGGGGGATGATGTCAACTTTTTCCTCCTGTTTGATACTCACGGGAGACAAGACTGTCTGCGTCTCGTCCTCGCTCGAGTCCATGTTCTTCTGCGGGACCCGCCTCCTCTCCGGAGCACTCTTTTCGCGTATCTTTGACAAATGTGGGGGCCCCTTGGGTTCTTTCCTGACCCCGTGCACCTGGGGTGACTTACCCCTGCTAGTTCTGTGCTCAGTGGGCTTTTCAGTTTTGTGCTCCACGTGCTCCTGCGTGGGGTGCACGGTATTACTATTAGTCCGAACATCCTCCTCGGAGTCACTAGAGGTGATGAAGGGTTTCGAGGGGAATTTCTCTTCCTTCTTCGCTCTTGAGACTTTCCTCTTGGGTTTGGCTTTGGAGTTACTTGGCTTGGCACTTGAAGACTTACCACTGGCGACACTCGTTCGTTTACTACTGGCGACGACCTCTTCCCCGTCGTTCTTCTCCGCTTTGCTCTTGGTCTTCTCCCGGACTTTCTTTCCAGCACCGAAAGGCTTAGTACTTCTAGCTGCAGGTGGGACTTTCCCTTGACTGGCCACTTTCTCCCCCTGTGATCCACCCCCAAACTTGGAGGATGGCTTGACCGGAGTCTTTTTCAGTTCCGAGCTCCGGCCTGATTTTTTACTACCTGTCTTGCCCCCCTTCAGTGGGGTACCACCGCTACTCCCCCTCTTGCTCTCTTTCGAACTCCCCGCCTGCTCGATCTCGTCCTCTTCGTCGTCGGCATCGTGATTTTCAGTTCGATCCTCGTTTTGAGGTGCTGTGTGACTCTCTGGATCCGGACTTGGGGAATTCCTTTTAGCGTTATTATTCAATCCATCAAATTTTGGCAGAAGAGTTGCTGAGCTGCTTTTGTTGTTGGACGACGAATCCACATTTTCTGAGAAGGGACCAGATCTAGGGGTAAATTTCTGTTCCTTCTGCACTTTCCGAAACTGGCTGATTAAGCTGAATGATTTTTCCTGTAAAAGTAAAAACACAGTTGAGTTGAGTGTAAAATATGATCACAAAGTTTCATCATCATATATACAAGACGTCATGTAATATATAGGGAAGAAGTGAACATTGTGAAGGTCAAGAACTCTCAAATGGTTTTTATGACCTTCTTAGAACTGTGTTTCGTTTGTTAAAAAATATCAAAACATTTCGCAAACTACTGAAATTGAGGTTTCAATGGATCAAACTAGGACAATTTCCTGTGTGCAGTGCGTCACCAAAGAAACGTTAAGTGACGAGGGCTTAATGTTTCCTTTCGGTATCAAACAATTAGTCACCAGATAAGTTTGCATAGAGAATTTTAATAATCACATGTAAAAACGAATCAGAAGTTGTTTTTTTGTCATACTCGTTGTTTTGAATTGAAAGTTGTCTAGGTAAACTATCGACTGCATTGATGCAAGTTTATGTATAAAAACAGGGTAGAACTTTGTAATTCCCTCACTTTGTTCAAGAATCTTCCGAAAACTCATCTTATGCGCCAAGCATTCATGAGTATTAACCAATAATTCTTTTGTGAATTTGTTTTTGCTTTCTTTTCTCTCTTTCTCTCCCGTGCCTTGAGCACCCTTCCGGGTGGATATGCGCGCTTTATAGATCACCATTATTATTATTACTAGAAGCTTTTACCAAAAATTCAGTCAAAACAAAATGCTTTTAAGTAAATGAGAAAATTTCTCTTCTAACTGCCTCCCCCTTCCCTCCCTCCCCCTCAATTTCTATTCATATTATTTGAAATGAATTTTGCGACTAATCAAGTTAAAGAATAACAACGCTTATAGGCTGTTAGCATCCAAATTTAACAAAAGCAGCGCAACATTTTTTGCATTTCACCAAATGCTTATTTCCTTCTACCATGCCCCTTATTTTATGAATAATAACAATGACCTTCATAGTGAATATAAGAAGCAAATCAAATATGGGGGTCCTCTAATGTATATTACTATTAAACAATTGTATTCTGTGGTAGAACAAATACATGAGAATAAATTAATATGCTAAAACATTTTTTTTTTTTAAATAGCCGTAAGTACTTAATTGCATTCATTATGGTAAAACATGCCTATGAGTTACAAATATCTAACCATACCACCGGTAACAATGGATTAAGTCTTAAACAAACCCAATAAATAATGATAAGCATGACATTATTTAATATACCATAATATAGCTATTTTCTGTGGTTGTCACATTTTTTAGAAAGTGTTCCTCTTTCTTTTTTCTTTTGCCTGTCTTTGTTACTTTCCGGAGACTTCCATTCCTCAAGTTTACTTGTTACACTTGCTTTAGTAATCTCCTCAAACATTCAATTTACTTTTTCCACTGTATGTTCTACTCTTTGTGTTTTGAATACCCATTCTCATATAATTAATGTCAGTGTTGATGTTCTCGCTATCCTGTTTTAACATGATCTCTCTTTGTAACGTTTTATTGCTATGCTTGGTTGACTGATTGATTGATCGAAATAAAATCGAAACATGTACGTGGGCAAAAACGTCAACCAGAACTCTTTGTCACGTTTTGATACTGTTTAATAAAAGAGTACAGTTGATGTACGTCACAGGACAGCCTTGGTGACACATTAATCCAGAAAAGGTCTAAAATGTTGAAAATATTTAATGTTGTATGTATGTTTATTTATATA
>KN891194.1:0-11654 GCA_000934455.1 Apostichopus parvimensis
GGGGAAGTACTCGTGTCTCTAGTCGGAGAAGGTAATAGGGACTCCTTATTCACGGTTTGCGAAACTGCCGTTGAATATTACAAATCAAAAGGCAAACTTACATCAACTCCTCTGCCCATTCAGTTGTATAAAGAACATCTCCCTGAGACACCACTATCTTTCCCAGGGAAAGTTGCAGCCACTGGAGACAAGCTGGCCATCAGTGATACCGGTCACCACCGCATCCTGATCACAACCAGACAGGGCACTGTGCTGCATTGTATCGGTGGCAAGGAACTCGGCTGGGTCGATGGTCATTACCAAGATGCAAGGTTTCATTCACCACAGGGCGTCTGTTGGTCCGTAGATGCATCTAAACTGTATGTGGCTGATACCGAGAATCATGTCATTAGAATGGTATGTACAATAAAAGTGGCCTTGAAAAGTGTTAATTTTACAAATTTGATATGTCACTCATGATCCGTACTTTTTCGTCAGGGAGCAATCTTCCATTTGTCTAGAAGAGATTTCAAAAACTAAGAATATAAGTGTTGCTATTTATAATGTTTGGTGTGTAAAGCAGCATCAATTACTGGTAACAGGTTATTCTATTGGTACAAATTTTGTGCTAGTAGTTGTCTTGCGAAGATAAGGATTTTTAAAACTTTTGTGAAACTAATTGAATGCATCTATTAAATCTGTACAATTAATTGATGCAGTTTAGGTAAGTTACTTCATTCAGATTTTAAGAAGAACTCAAACTACAAGATAGTAAAAAGCTTTTGATGCCTTGATTTCACCACAGACCACCTAATGTGTTCCTTGTATGGAATGATGACAAAAGGTTTATCAAACAACAATGAGTTATCTTCAAAGAAGCAGAGTTAGTAATAAGATATTGAGATATTGGGCTTTCAGTAGCAAGTATGTCTTTCCTGTGAATATCACATTTCTTTATCTGGAAAACGATATCCAAATAGGGCTACAGTTGTACAACCTTGTTGATGGCGATATGTTTACCCCTTGAAATCTTGACCATAGAACTGTTAGCAAAGGGACATGCCAAATAATAATTCCACCTAAAAATGTAGCTAGTATGTATTCCTTTGTAAGTAATTTTGTAGGAAACAAACAATTGGTTGATGAGTTAGTTACAAACTTGAATTGTCATTTCCTGTTGTGTTTTGGAAGATGTTTAACTGGACTCTATGTCAAAATTGACACAACACTTTGGCTACTCTACTCACTTGTGTGTTAAGTACCTAATCAAGACCTAATCACAATGTACAACATTATTAACAGGAATATTGATATAGATGTGGAACAAATAATTGAGTTTCTGGAACTATCAACAACAAGGGGAAATCAAAAAAAAATAAGGCCAAAACAAGTGAGACTAGAAATAAGAAGAAATTCATATTTTTGCCAAATTTGGAAAGTGTGGAACAAACTGCCAGATCAGGTAATTACAGCAAAGTCATTAAACCAGTCTAAAACCAGGCTAGCCAGCATCAGGATCTTTAAGGGTCACGAGACCTTCTATCCTTAAGAGCCATTCTTCAAGCACCAACGCAGAGAAGAGTGGGGATCCAGGTAAATCCAGGTAAAAGAAGTACCTAGATATAGTCCTTTCCTTATTTTGTTAACTGTAGAAGAAAGACAGTAACCAAATGGATGTCACTCGATCATGTAAGTCATGTAAGTACTTAAATGAGTTAAATGAGTGTGTATGAAGAATAAAATAACATGACTTGCCACACTTGTATTTACAGATCAACCTGACTGATGAGACCGTTACTACCATAGCTGGAGTAGGAGTCATGGGCACAGACAAATATGGAGGAAGCCCTGGTAAAGATCAGCCTCTCAGTTCACCGTGGGATGTCGCCGTTGGGCCACCGCATGAGGATATCCTGTTCGTTGCAATGGCAGGTAACCATACCATATGGGGACTATTTCTCGAGACTGCTACATGGCAAAAAGGAAGGTTTGTGAACATCAAACTACTGTCTATAACTTGTAATGGGATAGTGCGTAGTTTGTTAACTTTGTATGGAGAGAAAATTCTGGTGTTTGTAATTAAGTATTTACTTTGCTCCTCACTTACCTGTCTTCACACAACCTCAGCACTCTTGTTCTACTGTACCTAACAAGAACTGGTAACCTTTTAACTCTGTGCCCCCTCTATAACCGGACCCCTCGGGTCAATGCCCTCCCTTCTCATTCTACCACCCAAAGGGTCTAGAATGTTCGTTTTGTGCTTGGATGTCTTTTTGACCCAATTTGCTCAGAACTGTTGTGATCAGGACCTTGTTTTGGTGTTTTCAAAAGAAATAATTAGTGGTCATATTTCATGCGCAGCCCGATAAGTATCCAACCCTAGGAATGCCCACCTAACCCCGGCAAAACCAGATGGTGGGGGGGGATTAAGATCCTTTGTCCATCAGTGGACACTAATACGCACGGTTTAGTATGGGTGTTGAAGACAGTATCAGAGGGATACAGAATAGTTTACCTCCGGTCAGCCTTTCGGGGACGGGAAGAGTTAGAACACCCATGGATCCTGTTCAAAAGATAGTGTTAGAGGGAGAAAATTTGGTGTTGATAGAAAACAGGTGGTCTTAGAGGTATTGGGAAGGCAGGACAACTCTTCCGGTCCTCATTCTTTCTCACCAACAAGAGGGATGGATCATGGCTTCCCATCCTAAATTTGAAACTCCTGAACAAAAACTATTTGAAACCAAAACACTTCCGTATGGAAACTCTAGCGCTTATCATCAAATTACTCAGAGGGCACGTGGATGGCAAGCATCCATCTCAAAGATGCTAATACATACCAATGCATGAGAACATATGATATCTAGCCTTCTGATACGAAGGAAGAGATTTTCAATGCAAGGCATTACTGTTTGGCCTATCCACAATTCCCTGAGTGTTCACCAGAGTTGTGGGGGCATTGGTGTAGAGGGCTCACAGTGTTAAAAGGTTACAAGTTCATTCTAGGCACGGTAGAACAAGAGTGCTGAGGTTGTTAAATGAGGTTGCTAAGGTGTTAAATTTGTATCTTGACCATATTTTGTGACCATATTTTGTGACCATATTTTTGTGCATGTTGAGTTAGTATAAAGTTGTTTGGGTCATTTGACATCCAAACAGCTCTGTTATTCTCGTAACTAGTGTAGCAGAAATGCACCGGGTGTGACTATTCTGTGGTACTGTATCAGGTTACCAGTGAGAGACTCCAGTAGGTAGAATAATTATATAATTTACTTCGTTTCTCCCTTACCTGTCTCCCCACAATTTTAGCACTCTCGTTCTATCGTGCCTAGAATGAACTGGTAACCTTTTAACACTGTGTGCCCTCTATGACCGAGTGATATACTCCCAGTAGATAGAATAAGTATACATTCAATGCTAATTTGCTTTCAAGTTAGACTGAGTGACATACCTAAAACGATGCAATATGTCTCATCCTTCCTCACTCTTTTAATAATTCAATTGTTTTTCAAGTGAGCACAAGAAAGGAGTCTGTATGAACTATGCTGGAAGTGGCAAAGAAGAAAACCGCAACAATTCATATC
This sequence comes from Apostichopus parvimensis, assembly GCA_000934455.1. Classification (NCBI taxonomy): domain Eukaryota; kingdom Metazoa; phylum Echinodermata; class Holothuroidea; order Aspidochirotida; family Stichopodidae; genus Apostichopus; species Apostichopus parvimensis. The sequence continues at coordinate 3,561 of KN891194.1, forward strand.
CTCATAGAGCATCCTTTGCCCAACCGTCAGGCTTGGCTATGGCTGCGGAAGATCCATACAAATGTATGTTCGTAGCTGACAGTGAAAGTAGTAGTGTCCGATGTATTCATTTCAAAGATGGAGCTGTGAAAGCTGTTGTTGGTGGAGAGAGAGATCCAATGGTAAGAGCTGCACATTTCTTACAAGTAGTTTGTAAAGTAAAAACTGGATTATCCAGGTACATCAGGACCAGATGTTGTCTGATTATGTGACAAATTTGATTGAAATGTTCAGATATCTATAGTTAAGTGTAGTATTGTGTAAAAGTACGAGGGCCTGACATTTCCATCCTAGCAGAAGAAGATCCTGCTAGGATCGAAACGTCAGCCTCTGAAGAAGATCCTGCTAGGATCGAAACATCTAGCCCTCTTAATTTTAAACATTCTGTTACACAGGCTCTTTAGTAGTAAGCAGTTTGCTAACAGTTTTGTTTATTTTGAAGGGTAGTTTTGGTCCACACACAGCATCATGCGATTTTTACCGGGGAAATAAGAATCGTAAAGTGTGTTGACAGTAAACCTTTTCTGTGTTTGTTTCAACTTTTCATGTCACAATGTGTCTGAATAAATATTTTCAATGCGTTAAATTACTATTACACTCAGGCTTTGCATAATAAATCATAAAAATGATGAAGTTTACTTCAGTTTAATTAAAGAAGTTTAATTAATTCCTTATGCTGGGAATATTGTCAGTAACAAGACTACCAATTCCTTTCACCATAAAAAAATATGACAAGAACATAAGTTGTGGTGAGGTTTGCATCTCTTTAAAAGCAGTTAAGATTGTTAAAATTTAGTTATTAATCTTATCATGTAGTGTGATCATAGAGAAGTTTGTAGTATCTTACCAAATGATTTTAATAGAGATGTTTGATGTTTTATCCGTAGAATCTGTTTGCCTATGGTGATGCAGATGGGATTGGCGTTGATGCTAAACTACAACATCCTCTTGGTGTAGCATGGAACAAAGAAGAACAGAAGCTGTATGTTGCTGATTCTTACAATCACAAGGTGAGTCTGATTGTTTAGAGACTATAATAACAGGAGTTTAACCCCTGATTGACCTCGTGAGAGGTCATGTGGGGGAAAAGACAACAACTGTTGTTGTTTTTTTTTTATTTAAGGTCAGTTGTCTATGTTGCGCCAGGGATTGTTAGAGATAAGGTTACCTAGGAGTTTGATGAAGTTCTAATTGAATTAAATTAGATGCTAATATATGCATACTGCATAATTAGTTTTGATGAGATTGAAATCTTTGTAGCAAATAATTAGCAGAGCAAATTTTTCATTACAGGATTGGTTTCGTTTATAAATTCCAAAAGTTAAGAAAATCTAAACAAAATCTCATTTGAAACCCTTTCTACTGTATGTGATGATGATCCTGGATGAACACTGTCCTGATATCAGACCTGCTCTTACTATTTAGCAATTTGCAAGGCAGGGTGTAATTGTCACACCAATTTCTGCTTTTGGAATCACCACTTAACGTCTCTATCCGACAATTGAGAATGTAACTTAGCATTCAACAGCTTTTTCAAACACTGAGAGAGGTGAAGGCATGTAGTCTCATGACTACAGTGCAGCCATGCAAGTGAAGCACAGTTGTCACTCTGCTGGCATTCATAAAATGTTGGTCTGAAAGCATATCTTAAAAATTTTTTCTTTATTTCTTAATTGTTACAAACATTTCTACTTGGCAGATAATGGTGTGTGCTTTTCATGAACATTTAATACTGCACTTGTTATTCTAGGTAAAATTCACACATTGACCAATTTTCAATCAGCAAATTTAGTTCAAACTCCTTGATTATAAAAATTATTGTCTCAGCAGATGTTAAAACACATTCAAAATGTTTGTTCCTTTTCAGAAATGATTTAGGTCAAATTGTCAAGCCAGTTCTTAGCTTTACTAGTTAACCTTGATTAGACTTTCTATGTGTATGTGATGAGTATCTCTCTCTTCACAATCATGACACTCATAGTTATGTTCAAGCATTTTAGGTCAAGTATGTTTTTTGCTTCTAAATATGCCCAATGTTTAGTACTCTCTGCAACAGCCATACCAACTGAATTAAATTATCATATATGTAACATGCCACAGATTTAGTCTTATTTCATCTCTGCTTATGACAGATCAAAGTTATTGACCCCGGAACCAAATCTTGCCAAACTTTTGCTGGGAGTGGAACCCCAGGAAAAGCAGACTCCGCAAACTTGAAACTGGTCTGGTTTAATGAGCCAGGGGGGCTTTGTGTCGCCCCGGGCGGCCAGGAGGTGTATGTAGCTGATACCAACAACCACGCTATTCGTATTTTGAATCTGGCAGAAAAATGTGTGAAAGAAGTAAGTACATGTCGTAAAAACTACTCTCTAAGCACCTACAACATAGGAGCAGTGGGGTACTGGTTGTTTACTACGACATTGCATGTAGTATAGCATAGGCCCTGACATATGAAAAAGAGTCACATGCATGCAATTTACAAACAACAAAACATTCCTTTCAGTAGACTGGCTGCATGTGTATTCTACACTTCAATGATGGTCGATGTGTTACAGTATGCCAGTAACCATGACAACAATGGCTCTCCAGATTGCATAACATATAATAATCTAAAGTGTGTATGTAAGGCCACGATTGCACACTCAAACTCACCATAGCATCCTTCAAAGGGCCCGGTGGCTACAACTCATCAGCTGTGTCATCTGTCCCACTCCCTGGCCCTATCATATAGTGCAGTTGCAGGTCCCTTCCATGCAGCAGTGACCTCAGCCTACAAAACCGTAACCATGGATACCTGAGATATGAGATTCAAAGATTAAATCATTTTAAGGGATCTTCTCACAACTTGTATGTCCTCTCACACAAAGATAATTTTGACATGTAGGAACTGCTTCAAGATGTGCAAGCAAATGAGTGATGCATCCATTGGAAGTAGCTGTATTTAACCCTATAGCAACTCATCCATACAATAACATATACTGAACAAAGGGGATGTTTCTCCCCTAAGAGAACAGGCAGGATTGTTTTCCGACAGTTGAGTTACACAAAGCCACTTTCTATAAGGTGTAACTTAAGAAGTTAGATACAAGAAACCTACTTAGAGAGAGATGAGCATTCAATCTCACAAACATACCAACAGAAAGATAAGGAACAAAAAAAAAAAAAGTAAAAGTGAAAGAATGGGGACCACCAGACCATCTGGAGACAACCTGGCCATGTTGGTTAATTAGCCTGAATATGTTTGGAGGAATTCTTGTTGGGTTACTAACATACTGTGTGAACTAGAGGCGAATGGTAGGGCACTCAATTCAATTCAGTTCAATTCAATTATAGCTTTCATATGTTTTACAGTACATGATAATATGATAAGAAACTGGAATAATAACACATATGGCGGGCACTATTAAAGACAGGAATGTTTATTAAAGCTATTGAGAAACGGAGAAAGCTACACGAAGGAAAAAATAGAACATACAAAACACAACCCAAACAAGGAGAAAACAACAGAAGTCACAGAAGGGAGAAACCTTGTTGGAAAACATTATGGGTTATACTGTTTAGTTATGTGTTGTTTAAGTTCTTGTTAAAAAGAACAGAGACTTTTAAAAACTTAAATTTACACTTGGGATGTCTTGCCAGATTTTACAAAAGTATTTATATAAAATTAATTTGCAGTGTTGGGTGTTACGTCGGGTCATCCAATATAAATTTAAGACAATTAAAATACTTGTAAAATTATGCTACAAACACAGTACGTATGAATATCACCGACTTTTAACAAATTATACTTCCTGTATAAAGTAAATTAGTGGAAAAGTGTCTGTGATTGCCAGTAAGCAGTTTTATTAACCTAGTTTGCATAATTTGAAGTGGCTTCAGGGTACTTCAATAGCATTTGATATTTTAGAATATAAAAATAGTAAACTTGAATTGCTGTTTTAATGGGAAGGATATCCTTAATGCAATAAAAAATACCAGAGAGTTACAAAGGTCATTCACTTGATGCTGCCAGAATAGGCTATCATCAATAATTAAACCTTAATATTTTATGCTTGATGATTTATTAATTTAAATTCCATCGAAAGTGAAGCTCTCACAGCAAGCATAGTTCTTATTACAGGCATGAAAATTAGTGTTGTTGGTTGGTTGTACCAACATGTTAAGTAAGTTTGTTAGATATAAACCACACTTAAACTGGCTAAGGGTACATTTTACTTGATTGATTAGCTTAGAACAATCCTTATCAAAGAGTAAAATATTAGAATCATCAGCAAATAGACAGGTTGAAACAATTGGGAAAGTTATATGAAATTCATTTACATAGATAAGAAACAACAAGGGCCCAAGAACAGACCCTTGTGGAACACTGGTGGAGACATACATATACTGAGAGTAGGTATTATTTATGTTTATACACTGTTTTCTCACGTACAAGTTGCTTGAAAGAATATCATATTCCTTACCACGAATACAATGACCAGAAAGTTTTGTTCAAAGAATGGAATGATCAACTGTATCAAATACTTTTTTGAAATAGAAGTATAATCCATGTACATCGTTTCCGATATCAAGGTTAGAGCGTATTGTGTTAATTGTTTCTAATAAAGCAACAAGTTAAGTGACCTTCTCAGGAAGTCCAATCTCACCAAGGGAGAGCAAAGTAAAGGAAATAGGGGCCAAACTAGTAGCCTACTACACTATTTTGTTTGAATCTGACATAGCACCACTTCAGAATTGGATTGGCTTCTGTCTGTTTATTCTTTTTGTCTCAATAAATACACTACATGTATTAAGCTAAACAAATGCACCTTTTTTAACATCGGATGTGTATGATGTATAAGGAATGTCATAATAATATCACATTACAGCCCTCACTGACCATTTCAGCATTTTCTAGCTTGTTTTTGAAGACTGTTTTGTATAGTGACACCAATGATGACTATATCTTTACCAAAATTCAGGATTTCTGTGACTTGTTGCAAGTCAAATTAACACCTTTGAAACCTTTCCTATATACTGTAAACAGTATCAAATCACACACATTATGACCCACAGCTATACAACCTATATGACAGGCCACTGTTGAAATGCTTTGGAACCAAATTCAAATCAATACATTTCAACTCAATGCCTCAAGATTGCTGATAGTTTCTCAGAATAACCTAAACACTAACCTAAAAATAACCTAATAGTGGTACTGAGGTTATGTGCAGTTGACTAAAAACCATAAATAAAGTTACAATTAGGCTTTAGAATGGGTTTGCTATTTAACATTACATTTTTTTGTGCCTTAATGTTTTATTTTTCTTTCACGTCTGGTTGTTTTACAGCTTCCCATCTTGTTTACATCCTCGGAAACAGAAACCGATCATAAATCAGTCGTTTCTTCAATTACTTCCAAGAGAGCCTTGGTTATTGATGTTCCACCAATCGATGTCAGTCCAGAGGCAGAACTATCAGTGACACTCAATATAAAGCTCCCTGAAGATCACAAACTGACACAAGATGCTCCATCTTGTTACCAGGCATACTTGAATGGTAAGCTCATAATCCCCCATCACTCCAATACTGGGAGAACTACACTAGTTACCAATAAGACTCTGTATTGACTACAAAAATCCTCATTCTAGATTTTCGTGACATTAAAACTGGTACCCCAACCTACCTTAATTTTTTTCCTACATCAGCAAGCTAAATGTAGACGAATACATTTGCATGATCATCTTCATCTTCAGGTTCCAATGTCACATACAAGATCATTCGGTGACCGTAGCTTTCTGAATGCTGCACCACGTTTATGGGACTCCCTCCCGGTTGAACTTAGGTCTTTGGATTCTATTGTTCAATTCAGGCGCTGCCTTAAAACTCTTCTTTCTCTCAATTCTATTAGTTTTTGCACTTTCAGCCCCTGTAAAGCGCATTGAACAACTTTTGTTGGAGTATATGCTATATAAGACTAGCTATTAGTATTATTATTAAACTGCCAGGGATCTTGAATTAATAACTGCAAGTATAAACTTCAATGAACTTCTTACTTGAAGAAACCTATTGTCTTCTCAGGTGGTTGAGTAGGTCATTTGAGGTCAACAGTGGTCAATGGTATCCAAGTCTGAGAAACTTCTTAAAGACATAGTCAAGCTTGGATCACTCATACTGAATATGCATTCCACATTAGGTCCACATCAGTACATGACTGTCAACAGTGGTAACACAGCTTATTTGTAGTCTGCCATTAAACATTCTCATAAAACATGTCGCAAGACTGTTGGCTTTTTAGTTAGTCATCAATACACTGAAGAATGAATGACTTAATTACAAGATGGATCGCTTCATTCATGATCAAAGATTAGCTAAGAAACTTAATGTCAAAATTGAAACATGCAAATTGTTTAGGTATGAAGTATTTCTATGACTCCCTTTGCTGTACATGTTGTAGTGTGAACTAATAACATTTTAAACATGCAGTTTTGATAACAGAGCTGTTAGCTGATTATCTGTGAATGATGAAGCTTTGTTTAGAATTTTATGTTATTGCCAAATTTTTTTATATTTACTTTTGTTTCTTACATTTCTTATTACTTCGTTATCCCAACAGGTGAGACGGTTGAGCTTAAAGGTCTGACTCGTCTCTCGAGCCTCCATCCAAGTCCCTCGTTTTCTGCGGGTACATTCTCATCGAGTGCAACCATACGTGTGGAGGCCGTCATTTATTATTGTTCTCAGGATGGTGGCATCTGTTTGATGAAGGAATTAGTTTTCCTAGTACCAGTTAATAACAGTAGTAAGGATAGCCTTCCAGAACTGGTGTTATCTTATTCCATGCCAGCTGCCAAATGATTTTTACTGATCAACTCACCAAAACTGAAATTATAACAGAATTTTTTTATCCCAATGAAATATTGGTTGAGAGTGATGGCTTAATTTTAACTAAATCACAGCAAAGATATTCAAATTTATACAAAATGTAACTGCCAGGTAATATAATGAATGTTATTATTTATTCAGTGGGCTGAATACTTATATAGATATGTGATTGTTAATTGTTAACTTGCATTAGGCAGGGGAGTAATCTGGGCATGGGTGGCATACATGTGTTTGAATGTGTATGTATGTAGGTAAGTGAGTGAGTGAGTGAGTTTTGCAAGCTTGTACAGACCATAACTAAAAGGTGATATGGGGTTCAACTTTATACATGGTATTTGGATACACCTTACACAGATCAAGAACTCCATTAGTGTTTTTCTTTTATCTTTTTGATTCTTTTTTGGTGGAGGGCAAATGTCATTTGAGGTCAATAGAAGTTAAAGACAGAAAAACTTGTAAACATGATAACTGCCAACATGAACTTCATACTTGATATTTATATTTATCTTTGTGAGTACCAAACCCTGTTGTCTATCATTTGAAGGCAGAGGTCATTCAAGGTCACCAGGTCGAAGTCGAAGTTTGAAACCTGTTAAGTATAATAACTCCTGAAGTAAATGCCTGTTAAACGTCATACTTGTTGTGTAGATCCGCCTTAGTGAGTAGAATACCTATTGCTTTTCTATAGGTCAGAGCTCAACAGATGCAATCTTAAAACATGGTAACTCCAGAAGTAAAATCTTGGATGACTTTATACTTCATATGAAAGTCCATACCAGTGCAAGAACCATTCTGATCACTGGAGGTCTGCTGTAAAATGGTTAAAACAGTAATTGTTCTCAATCAAAAATGTGGTGAGGCATCACTAAGTCTTTTGGATTCTGATTACTATAACTACATTCAATAAATGGCTACTTGGATGCTGAGTTTAGTCTTCCTAATATGACAAGTAACTGCTGCAGGGTCAGGTTTTAGTTCATTCACTTGAGGCATATCTATGAATGAGTTGTGCAAACTAATTAGATGAATCTGAAACTGTTCTTGCTAGCCTTCAGTTAAAAGAATTCTAAAATATATATAAAAATATATTCTAAAATATATATATAAATATATATATAAAATATTTGAAACCTGGTTATGTATTCAATTCAAATTAATTATCATACAGGTGTTTCAAAGGATTGCATTAAG
>KN891195.1:6561-23741 GCA_000934455.1 Apostichopus parvimensis
TTATATGCAGATTAATTTAGGAGATCTACACCAACCCTACTATCATCATCAGCCAATGTGATAGAAAATAAAGAATGCCATGAGCAAACTCTCCCCAAACTGCTGTTTTAAGAAACTTTTTATTTTTTCGGGGAAGATAACACAGAGGTGATTTTTCCTTCGTGCACACACGGCTTAAGACTTAATCAAGTCTTTTAAACTACTGTACTGTAGTGTAATCTTCCCCAAACGGTATAAAAAGTTATTTTTTCTCAGCTGTTTTGGCCATTTGGGGGTGTTCTTCTCCACAAAGATCTTTGTCACGACAGTTGGATTTAAATCGGTCCCCTTCAAGCTCAGTAAATCTGCCTGCTGTCTATTTCAATTTGTTAGTGTCTGTTTTGCAGGTGTCAGGATTTTCTCAATTATAAATATTCGTGTGATGTGAATGTACAGTAACAGTGCAACGAGGTGAGCGTCTGTTCAAATATTTCACGGCAACCAACTCACAGTATACTTAGTAAGATTCAATCATTGTACGCTTCACGGTATTCTGATATGATGATCTACTGTACCAGGAAACAAATGTAACTCACCCAAAATTTGCATTGTAAATCTTCCCAGCATCCGTCATCTCTTTGCTTGTCTTGACGAGCTACCATGGAAGTAAAATTGAGAGAAATTTGCATCATTTTTCTTTTTTTTACCAATTATACTCAGCAATGTGATTTAGTTTGGCACATTTTTTACAATACATCGATCATTACTCGATCTTTTCTTAATTATTATATTGAATTTAATTACAAGTCGGTAATTCAAATCAATTCTCTCATAGTTCACGCAGAGGTTCTGTGATATCGTGAGGGTCCTACAGGACCTATTCCCTCTTGTGCTCCCTACATCTAGGACAAAACTGGCCTCTTGTGGCATTTACAAGCAACAATTTTGAAAAGTTATTTTTATTTAAAAGGCATTATAGCCACAATAAAAGAAGTTACATGATGAGATACATACAGTACATGAATGTTAAACCTTACTACAGTCTCAATTTTAAATGTACAGTAAAACACACCGCACATCAGCGGTTTCCTTTAGATAAGTTTAGAATAAATTGCATATCGTTCATAATTTATGCGGCAACACACGTTTTCAAAAGTTTTTAAGCCATGGGGACGGACACAAACTTTTCTTATTAGGACAGGCCTTCACTGACTTTTTGGTACTATCTACATACTGTAGCTCACTGTTTGGTAAACATTGGTTCACTTTCTAGTCCTTTTTAATTACAGCACTTAAGGTCTTTTCCTGGCATTATGATTTACAGACTTATTTACATATACTTAGAATATTTGGATGACTGATTCCACCTGAGCAGAGATTAAACTTCTGCTGAGAAACAGATAGAGCTCTACATTTCATACATATGTGTGCTATTTATTCACTACAATATATCTTCCCATTGGAATTTTAATGGGTCCAATTATCTGACATCTTGGATTAGCTCTGAAATCTGAGATGGACCTCTAAATTCTTTGGGGATATTTTTAAACTGTCCTCCATCTGACATCTTCATCACCACCACTTAAAGCAGCCTAATTAATGTTTCAATGGTCACCATTTTTTTTTCAAATGCTCTAAGTAGTTAGTCAAAGTTAAGACTGTAATAGGCCGTGTAAAGACACATGCCCAGGTGCTTTGTTTTTCATCAAAAAAGAGGTTAATTAGTGATAATTACTTAATTGAATACATTACTAACTATGTTGTCACCCTGATTGTTGTCATGGTACATTGAGTTAAAAACACATAAAATGGGAAAATTCCCCCCAAATTTTTAAACTTTCAGTTTGAACACTATTTGGAGTAAAACTGCAGACCTTCAGTAAATGACCAGCTATAGCTTAGCAATGTACTTTTGTCTATTTGAGGTTTCATTTGTCAATAAGCAATAAATTTGACTCGTTTTTAAACAAAATGAACTCCAAGGGCTGCTTTAACACAGCTGAAACAAGAATTCTAAATATCTTATCTTAGCTATATTTTTTAATATGGCGTACAGTTTACAAATTTATAATGCCAAGTTGGTATGAACCAGCTTTCATGTTTGTGTATGAACAACAACTGCAGAACCGATTGATAACGAAATAATATCTCGACTTGGGTAATTAAGGAAACTGTGCTGTACTGTATCAAGTGTACATTAGCAGCTGTCAACCATTAGTTTGTTGTATTTAAGAATTGTTTACAATGTAGACGCAGTTAATGTATATCTTCAGCATTTCTGCAGAGGGCGCTGTCATGTCAGTCCCAGCAGAGCTGGATCTCTATATTGGGCTCTGGATCCGATGCGAGTGATCCATCCTGTGTTGTATTTAAGAATTGTTTACTATGTAGACGCAGTTAATGTATATCTTCAGCATTTCTGCAGAGGGCGCTGTCATGTCAGTCCCAGCAGAGCTGGATCTCTATACACAGCTCTGGATCCGATGCGAGTGATCCATCCTGTGTTGTATTTAAGAATTGTTTACTATATAGATGAAGTATCTATAGGGCATTCTGAAGATCCCCATTGGACCGCTGTTCCATTCATATGTTTACATACTGTACAGAATGTATTTGAGATTTCATTTTGATATTTGAAGTGAAATTAATTTTGCTAATTATGGCAAATACAAATTACAGTACATACCACTTCTTTGTGATGTATCTAATATCTATTCTATTCTATTATTTTATTGTTTATATTTTGGACAAAAACTGCATTCATGACATATGTGCTATCATAACAGCTAATTATGAAGTTAGGCATACTGTTTACATGCTGCTTCCTTTCGTGCATTATTTGTCCTTTGTTCACCTCAGGAAAAATATGGATATACTGTATGTCACATAGAGTCAATAGCTTAACCACACCCTGGATTAGTCATGAATGATATATATAGAATTAAAACTTTCATCAATTTCATGCTCAGGTAAGTTTATGCAGTCTTAAGACCTTTGGAAATGTATTAATATCTGGACGATTGTTTACTCAATTAAGGCAATAATGTACGCAGCTGTGTACCGCCCACAAGATGATCTTCCTTTTGTTCTAGATTTGATGGTGGAAAGTTATCCAGATGTATACTAAATAATTATCAGTGGTTCATTTTGTTGTTGTCTGTCTAGATCAAACTTTGAAATAATAACTGATGATGTTATTAGAAATAAAACTCCAAAAGACTTCAAGTAACTGGCCTGCTGCTGTGGATGATTGACTAACATTCAACCAACTTCTACACTTGATATTAAAATATTATTTATAAAATAATTTATTTTCTTGTTAGATTTAGCTGGCAAGTTAAAGGATGACTTTTAAGGCCCAACTTTATTTTGATATGTTGTAAAGAACGTTAAATATTACCGCTGCTATATATCAGTGTAGATTGGATTTTCTACAGCACTTTAAACAGCTACGGTTCATCAGTTAAAGCATGGAGGTTTACCTCCATGGTTAAAGTGACAGGACTACAGTACATACGCCAATACACAAACCATTAGGTCAGTTCCCCAGATGCAATTTAAACTAAAACACAAGACTTTTGATGGCCCCAAGTGATATCTTTATAATGTGTTACAAATTCATCACTTGAGGACAAATGGATTGGAATTTCATCCAAGGATATAATCTGTTGTTTATATGAAGTTGAAAGAACTTGTTCTGGTCCAGTTAAGCGAGGAGCGAAGTAAATATTAGAATTTAAAAATAAGAAAAATACATGGATTCAAAATAAAGGCTTGCACTGAGGATCTAACGTCATCATGAATTAACCTTTTAGCCTTAAAGGAGCATTCCTGAGATTTACCATGCATATCATAAAGTTAATATCATAAACACCGGAAAAATGTAGATGGAGAAAGATAAAAAGCAGCACTCAACTGCTTCTTTAATATTCTTGGACTGTAACACATCAAGACAAATCGTTCTGCCCACATTCATCCTTTACAGTGAAACAATTGTTATATACCACATACATATTCCAAAACTTACTGGTTTGGATATTTATGAGTGACAAGCTTACCTGTCTCCCCACAACAAGTGGTCTCATGAGAAGGAAGGGCATCGACCGGAGGAGCCGGTCGTAGAGGGCGCAGTGTTAAAATGTTACCAGTTCATTCTAAGCACAGTAGAACGAGGTGCTTCTAAGGTTTGTGGGGAGACAGGTAAGCGAGGAACGAGGTAAATGTCATACATCTTTATAACCTTTTCCCCCCATACCAGCAATGCAACGTTACACTACATGTCAGTCTAGATACAACTACTGTAGCTTCAGGAAATCAGATATTGTGTTGGATCAGGACTTCAATTTTGACTGCACTCTTTAAATCTTCTAGATCCTGCTTTAGAAAATACTATCCTTCAGCTTAAGATTGATATAGGATGCTGTCTAGAACTTATGAGTGTATTTGTACAAGCAGTGGCACTGCCAGGGGTGAGGGGTGGGGGAAGGGATGTGTATAGGAGGTACTTTCCTCCACTTCAAATGTTGTACCCCTGGAGCCCCCAAATAAACCTTCTAAGGCAGGAAGATACACAACTTTTCTACTTCAACTATTTATATAATTCAGTCACAGTAATGTATGTCTACCTCCAATATTCTGCTGATATTAATTAGCTGAATATCTAAATTTTGCAAATGATGAAAACCATCAAAGCTTCAGGGGGCTTCACCCTTGTGACACCCATCCCCCCCCCCCAACAGGGGCCCTTTGATGAGCCGATGGAATCCAGCACCAACTTAAACTTAACCCGTGTTCTATGTCCCCCCCCCCTCCCCGAAAAGTTGCCCTCATTCTGCAGTATCCCTTAGCAAACACTTCAAATTGTGTCACTGATATGTCACTGAGTGTGTTACAAGTGTTGCCTACCAGTGGTACACTGTAGATCTGTGTGTAATGATAGAACACTACCACAACAGCTGGTAGACTGTCTAGCAAATGTTAATCCAAAGTCTGATTACTTCCTATTTCTAGTACTTGGATGTTTTGACCTATACAGTTTGTGATACTGTACTAATAATACAATAATTTAACATTAATACTGTAATACATACATGTACATATGTGTGTAATGGGTTGCGAGGGGGGGGGGGCGGGACCTTAAGGTATATCAATATCGTACAGGAGATGTCCTGCTTTTGAACCATCCATTCAATAACACATCTTCATGACAGTTTAAGTGCCTAATCGGTTTCCTATTTAGAAGGAAATGATCAGACTGTCTTTACAGTAGCTACAGTATATATTGATCCTGAATGTTTGATGTTGTACACAATGCATAATGCCTGCCCGCCCTGCTGTATGTCAGTATTAGAGTAATTGGTCTACAGTACAGTTCAGTATTGACATTGCCGCAATAGACTCCAGTATGTTTACTGAAAATAAAAAAAACCATGACAACTTGGATCAGACATTCTTGAGTTCCAGGCCTACTGTACGTAACTGCTACAATCGGGAACTTTTGGAATTTTGTCTTAGAGCTCTGGTTTATTGTTTGGAAATATAGGATATCTTTATAAAAAACAAGAAACCATGAAATATTGCTTGTCATATTTGTATTTCAAGACACTTCCTTCTTACAAATGCAGTAAGACCCTTATTTACAAACTTTTTGTCAGTTTTGACACTGTAAGTTACTGCTATTGATATGGGAGGCAACAGAAGGATTGTGCATGGTTGCTCCTCAACATCAAATAATAAGCAATGTTGACAGAAACCCAAATTTTTCGTTTTTGCAGTTTAATACGCAACATAATATTCGGTAGATATATATGTGAGCCATAGCGTCACAGATTACCCCTACAATAACTGACGCTCGACCTGTTCAACACTCATTGAACACCTCAGCAGAAACACACAAGTACTACTGTACAGTACATGTATACATTAGTACGCAGGGAGCAGCTGTGCACTAAATATGTTTACTGACATTTACAGACAGTGGGTACATTAAAAGTGGATACTTCATGGACACAGGCACATGTACAGTATATAAGAATGAAGAACTTAAATAGTAGAAAGACTAGGTCAAAAATATTGGAAATTCAATGTATAAAAAAAAAGGAGGGGGGGGGGGGGGGATGGCAATTTAACTGAAACAATCCATAACATCCCTCTCGCCTTGAGAAAGTTTTGAACAAAATGAGATTTTTTCTCATTTGGAAATGAAAAAGGGGTTTTCTGACTTGCGAAGGGGGGGGGGGGGGGGGGGAATGAGAATTTCACTGAAAATTGTAGTTTTAGTCCTTCAGAATGGAAGACTTGGCAGAAAGGGGGTGGCAGTTGCCCTGGAAGCATGGTGAAATGGGGGGGGGGGAAGAGGGGTAATGTTTCTTATTACTGGAAATCTAGGCAGATTGGTGTGCAGATCTACGTTAAATGGAGAGAGAGAGAGGTGAGAGATGAATGAATGATATATATCCATGTTACCATGACAAGGTTTAACGAAAGTACTAAAATACCACCAAAGGTGCTCCATACCTTTTCCATGCCGGCCTCAAGGTCATGAATTCGTAACTCTGCATTCTCGATTGAAAGTCTGCAAAGAAAAATTAGTTTCAAATTATTGTAAGTTTGGCAAAGAATCTGTATTGCTTCAGATTTATTTTTGTCTCGTTCCTCTTTTTAACAAACTTATTAATATACTTGCGAAAGTACGTAAGTTCTCAACTGCACTGAAATATTTCACAAGGACACAAAACCTTACAGAGCTGCTGACAAGTGGACTAACGGGCTCATGGCATCTGTTTTGAGTCCCTTAATTACTAATACACATCGTTAACTCCATGTCAGTAAGTAATACTAACTAACTAACTTCCGAGCCTGATGTACAATGTATACATATTTTAAGAATGTACAGTACAGGCATGTGTATATATATTGCATTAGTTTAGAACTTCTAACTTTACAACATAACACATACTATTTTTAAAAATTGCTTGCAAGGTTGTGTAGCTTTAAATCTTTTGATATCAGATGACTCATAACCTGCACTAAAATCATAAGGCTCTTTTAAATTACATTATACAGTGGCTTCCCTAAACCAACAAGAGAATACTGTATGAAAGGCTTTGTCCTCATGAATTATGACCCCATAAAGTAGCTTGAACTGGACTGTCATATATGGAGACATGTACAGAGGTTCACTATAACATACATTGGCAATAACCCAAAATTTATGTTTGGACACACAGTCCCGTACATGTCTTTAAATTGTGACCAGGTGCAGTATTGCATCCAAATTTCAGATGGGAATGTTGCTAAAATTGCTCAAGATATTTATTTTTTTATGGGTAGTAATTTCTGACGGATCATCCCAACAGAAGACTGAGATGCAAGGATATATAATTACTATAACATTTATAAAATGTTCAGTAAAGATTGGATGTATGTTACTGTATGTCACATGTACGACCCATTATTTGACTTTATCATGCAAAGGGAGTAGCATATTTGCTGCCTTAAATAGTCCCGATATGACATTTGTACATGCATAGAAATTTGCAATTCTCAATGTCTACAGTATAGTACATTTAAGTATGTACAGCACTGTGAGAATTCCTACACATGTATGTACTGTATGTATGTATGTATTCCATAACACCTCTATACTGTACATCTAGTATGCCAATATGGCTCAGATAATGTACAGTATGGTCCTGAGTGAACCCACACATGTAGTACAGAACACTAGTGTATGGTATGGAGATCCTCTATAGATTACATGCAGATATGCAGTGGGTACAGTAGAACAGATGGAGTGTCCATGATACAAGTTATTGCTTCCTGTGCTTGATAGTCTAACTTATACAGGGTAGAAATGTTATTAGAGATATAGATGTACTGTAGAATACCACTGCACCAACATTACTACAGTATAATATCAGGATCACTGGTAACTGATAGCTCTGCTGCAAGAACTCAACAAAGAACATACAGTATATAAATAAAATGTGCAGGCAGTGCATACATACCCTATAGTACAGTTATGGAACTGGTTAGACTTTCTGTAGCCTTCACCATGCATGCTCTCTATGAGTTTTACTGATATTTCAGGAGTATAAAGTACAGCATTTGAAAACATGCATTTTAAACTCATTTTTTAAATTAGGGGGTGGGGAGGGGAGGGGGAGGGGGAGGGATGGTCAATTTACTTCTTCACTAACAGTACTGTATATTCAACTGCCACAATTGATGACCATCTGCACACAATGGATGGATTTTCCTTCAATTGTTGGTAATTTAACACTGTTACGCTGGTAGCTTGACACAAGCGTAGTACTGGATACAGTACAGTTATGAGTATTAAATGTGAAAACGAAGTATCTTGATGTAGAGTAGTGGATGTACACCACTGCATGGATTCAAATGTTTGCTGACACAAGTGATAATTGCAGGGAATTGGTAATTATTTTGGAGAAAGAAATGGGCAGGCAATCCCCTGAATGGAAGGAGTGGGGATGGGGAGTTGGGTGGGGGGGGGTAGAGGGGACACTAGATCAACTTTTTTAATAGAGACAGGTGTAGGATTAAGAGATTTAGAAGATCAGTTGAAACTTGGGACTTAAGGGAAAAATAGAATGACTATAGGGGCAATTAATTTTGACATGTTGTAGACCATTCATGAACACTATACTGCCAGTCCAGGTAGCATTTCTATACCACATTTCTTTATGGAGATATGAGCCTTTGTGACTGCACATTAACGTATCTAGTCCAATAATGCAGCTCCCTGACCTAACACTGACCATTATAAGTCAGTTACATACTACTCAGATCTAATACAAAATAAACTCTTGACAAATATTGTAGTGTTGATTGTTACCAAAGGGTGATCTGTTGTTCATGAAGTTAAATGAATATATGCTTCAAATGGTGGAGTTATTAGAATCTTTAAAACAATGGACATGGATTAACATTAACATTTAGGCCTGCACTGAGGATCCCAGTGTCATCATCAAGTTAGCATTTAAGGAACAGTGAATCATTTAGTACTGTATGTTAAACTTACAGTAAATGTCTTGAAAACCAAAATAGCTATACTTAGAAACATTACTACTGTAGTAATGAACTTGTCCATTGATGACGAAATTTATAAAAATTTAAACTCTGCCTTTTTAAGTTTGGCCTGTCCTAAATGCTCACATGTACTGCACGTACAGTAACCTAATTGTACAGTGCAACAAACTGAACATCTATGATCATTGGCAAGTTATTGCATTAGTTTCCCTTATTGATCATAACAGGGTTACAAAGATCTATATATATTATCTAACAAAACTAAACAGTCAGGAATTTCAAGTGTTTCAAGGGAAACGATTGTAATCACTATAGCAAATTGAAGATGATTTAATTTTCGAAGCCTTCCTTGCATTTCTATCTAGGTGAAAGCGAAACCAATGTAAAGTTTTCAAGAACTGGGTTTCTTTAACAGCACTCAGTTTTTACTTCATTGAATATTTGAGATCAGGCTTACAGTATAATTAGTCAAATGTTTAAATACAAACTTCAATCCTGCACGAAATACAGCAAGTCAGCTATTCACGGATCATGTCACATTAATACAAGGGAAACATTAAACCCAGGATAATTCTGTGATTACATGATATGCCTAGTGACCAAGGTCTGATACATGTAAGGATGACTGCACACATACTGTACATGACGTGTCATCGTGTACACAAAACAACTATGATAATTCATTCAATACAGATCATTGTCCTAATCTTTTTGCTGACAGAACCTAAAGATGCAAGAAAATTCTTACAGTACAGTATCCTGTTCTCCCCCCCCCCCCCGCCCTCCAAAACACAGCCCAAACTAAAAGGATAGATTTTAATTCGTGCAATTTTCTTGCAGTATTAAAGATGCTTTGGAAATATGAGTGACGGACCAACCTTGAATGAAGTTCCGAAGGGTAAATTACCAGGTGGGATTTTCGAAACGGAATTTCTGGAGCTACACACCTGGAGAGCTGCTCTAGACACTTTGGATGGTAGAACGAGAAGGAGGGCGGTAGACAGGAAAGGGCAGGTCATCAGGAGAGGACGGTACTTTAAGGATTACGGTCAAGGAGTTCTAGACATGTTGTGAACAAGAGTGCAGAACTGTTGTGAGGAGACAGGGTATAGTCATGAGTTACATACAGTAAAATAACTAATTCTATCAACCTTATACCCAAACCTGCCAAGTTATTATTCTCGTTTCCCTTTAAAAATTCCCTTTAAACCCTTTAAAAGTACACTTAAAATGCCATCGAGAAACATGGACTACAAAAGAGAAAGTACTCTCCGGGCGTAGATCCTTCTGATCGAATCCTGTTGAAAACTCTTTTTGATAAACTTTCTGTTTTAATTTTCATATAATTTCTTTTTGTTTCTTGATTGATACGATATCAAAATTCACACAAACTTTCACACGACCTCTCATAAGGTTGAGTAGTAAGTCCGTAAGAGACCGAGTTGTGAAAACAAATTAACAGAAAGAAATGAAACAAATAAATAAATCAATAGCCCTGGATGTCCTTGATTTGTGGAAATTTCGTTTTTCAAATCTGCCTGGATTTGACAAATTTACAATGCATCATAGAAATCAATACTTCATTTTTTATCTTCAAATAAGTAGGCCGGCCTATATTCAAAACTTTCAGTCAAACCCTATTAAAACATTTTTGAGTCCACACAATAGCAAAGAAAACCAAGCGAACCCCTCCTTTTCAAACACTTTTCCCCCTTCTGAGCCATCATATCTGTACTTACTTGTCTTAAGATCTGCAAGCCTATGACCTATATTACAGTTGGTGTTTATTGTATATGTATCAGCTAATATGCCTGTCAATATTGGCATACATATCTCATATGTTTATAAATAGCTTATTTTTTTCCCACTGGGACAAAGAGCTGGCACTCTATGGCAACAAAACATGATACATGCTTTTGTATCATGTAGGCCAATGTACAGTGCAGTACACTGAAAAGAGTGTTAAAGTAAAATATACTATTTAATCCTTGAACTTTGTAACACAGGTTTTGCTGTACTGTGGTCATAGAAACACAATCAGTCAGTCTGTTAAGTTCAGCATAGTGACAGCAGGCAGACTGGCCCATCAGTAGTTCACTCCCGAAGGTTAAACTGCGCAGTGTAATTCGGACTTGTTAAATATTCATCAATTTTTCGTTTCTTTCTACAGCTTCACGATTACCGGATGCTTTGCACAGTCTCATTACTGTTTTTGCTCATTTAGGGTTTCCAAATATACATTTAAAAAGCTTTTTATTCAAAATTCTATGTCTGTATGACTCAGATTGTATCTATTTCCTTCTATATAGTACATGATGCTGGAAAGGATATCAGCCAACCCTGTTGAATTTACTACTCTGTGCATGTAGTAGTACAGGTCTCTTCCTCAACTTGGCTACCTTACTGTTGTTACTGACCCCACTGAATCCATACCTTGTATGGTTTGACCAGTGGTGTAGTCAGACATTTGCAAGTTTGGGGAGGAGTTGGGGTAGTAACATTTGGGTGGGGAAGTGGGCTAAGAATATGGGTAATGCAGCCAGCACAGGAGGTTCCAACAGGAGCAAGGAGCAGGAAGCCATTTCAGCTCCTCCTGGGGATACAGGGAGATAATCTCCCCCTCCCCCTGTTCCCTCTGCCTGAAGCTATGCAAGTTA
This sequence comes from Apostichopus parvimensis, assembly GCA_000934455.1. NCBI lineage: Eukaryota > Metazoa > Echinodermata > Holothuroidea > Aspidochirotida > Stichopodidae > Apostichopus > Apostichopus parvimensis. Next base: position 18,252 of record KN891195.1, read on the forward strand.
CTTTGTTGAATCCTGAACCCACATCATGTATAAATGTAAATAAATTTTCACATAATGTATACACACATATTGGGCTCCATTACTGTAATTAAATTAAAACAAGAGTTGTTCATATATCTGGGCAGCCTATTTTTACCGTCAATTTTTTTTCTTCTTGACATGGCAAATTTTCATTTGGGGGTCACCAAACATTGCGGGACATCCCCCCCCCCTCCCACGGCCATACTTTCGCAACAACACTGAGTTGGACTCTCCTCAATATATATGTCAGCCTTACTTTGGAGGAGCAGAAACTTCAAAAAACATATTTTACAAACTTGTACAGGAAGTTGCAGCATGTACAGTAAAATTTAGGTAGGGGTGACACTGATGACCTTTAGCGCTTCTACAGTAGATAATTCTGAATACAGACATCGGCCAGCACATTCACCTTTGCTGCAGTACGATTCTAACTTTCCTACAGATGCCCTCTTAATTTGATGACACGCAGCGCAGGTCCCATTCAGTTTCCAGATGGGAGTCATTGGACAGAAAATGTTTATAGCTAAACTATATTCATAAACGATAACAGGATGACTCATGTTTAACAGCCTCTCATAAAGTGCCCCAGGATAAGATGCGGCACTCAGGAAATACGTTAACACTTTCTCGTATCAATGCAATTAAGATGCCAAAACATCTTTAAGTATGAAAACAAAGGCCAACGACCAACACATTTAATTACCAATTGCCTGTTACATTATGGATAAGGTTGAGTGAGTTCTCTTAGTACTGTACATAGGTAAAATATACAACACAGCAAAGCAACCATATACAGTAGGTCTCCAGTTAGTGTAGTTTGAGATTGTAGATCAAGGCTTATCAAATTAATTAACTCAGATTAGAAGGTATTGTTTTGTTTTGTGATAAGCTCCCATGTCAAGGGTAATGCCTAAGGATATGGTTAATAGAATAATGGAACTCTCATAATTGGAATCAAGTGCTTGCAATAACACTCTACAGCTGTACTACAGTATACAGTACATTCTAGGGCCTGAGTATATGCACTGCCTGACTGTACTGGTTGCACTGTACATACAGTACAGTACAGTACAGTATGCAATGCATGCAGGCAGTTTGCATTATAATTACGCATAAAAGCTAGTTGATGAAATATGCATGTACATATTCCCCTGAAATGGAATCAGTAATCTACTAACATATATATTGGTAAATAAACAGAACTAAGTTAAATTAATTGTTCACATCACTGTCATTTAAACAAAAGTCCATTGGAAATTTACATGTATGTCAGCCAAATATGTGCCACAATTTCGTTCCATAAAAAAACTTTTGAAAAGATATCTGGGAGGCATGCATGCATGGCGCCAGCCACATACTGTATACAGTTACTTTAAAAGCAATGCTCATATGTGTGCAGTTCTGTGCTCAAGCAAGTGCACCAAAACACAATCATGTCTTAGAAGGCTTTATGTATACTTGAACTGTATGTACAGTACATACAGCAGGTAAATAGTTTTTTTGTTCTCACCATCGCAAAATACTACGTAATATCCATGGGCAAATTGTTATACAAATGCAAAGATGTAGTTTTGGGCACAAATGAACCATTTACGACCATTGCAGAAAGTTCAGAGCCTTGTGAACATTTAAGTTACTCCCTGACATATTGTAGTACAGTTAGTGTGCAGTAGTAAATTCCATTGAGATACTGCAGATTGTCAACTTGAGATATATGCCTTCCATGTATCAGTCTGTTACATTCTTATACAGACACATGACACTTGTAAGTACAGTTATGTGGGTGTGAAAATCAATGTGTACTGTATATCAGCATAAACTAACTTCAGTTTATATTAAATCTGTAAATACTGTATATATATTCAATTTAAGAACACATTAATGTTGATCAGTATGACTGGAAGTAGCTGGAAGGATAGGGCATGCATTAAACTTGTATCATTTTTAATGAGGATTCTCTCATCTCCCTGGCAACCCTTTCTAAATTTCCTATCAATCTTAAGAACAAATTCTAATTTTGATAAACTGTATATATATATACTGTAGTAGTAGGCTAGTAGCCATGTTTACACAGTATTTTTGTACTTCCCAGGACAGAATTGGCAGACAACTGGCTTCCTTTTACCTTGTGGGCTCTAAGTCAAACATCATACTGTAGCTCTACTGTGCAGTATAGATAAGATTTATTGTACAATACAGGGTTTTCTTTGGGATTTCTTGTGTGGGATTCGGTAACTGATTTGTGACACTGGAGGGCTTGAGCATACCTGGAGAGGGGGTAGTGAGTGGGGGCATGGTTGCCCGAAAATATATTGTTAAACATCCTAACGTCAATCATCAATTAGATAAAAATGATATGTTAAATGTCCAGAAGAACTTTTATTTGAACAAATTGCTATTAATTTCTTCAATATTAGACAATGGCATGGGTTAACGAAATTGGATTGCATTTTGATTCCTTCTCTGAAACAGTGAGGTGGCGATATTGGTAATATTGTTGCGAGGCGGTCATTTGCAGAAACAGAGAGGCGGCCACCTGACAAAATAAATACCAGGGGAAACCCTGCAATATATTAACAGTTAATGACAATGTATAAAAGTAGTAACATAAGGATGCTACACAATTGTGATAGAGCCTCTCTCTTTCTTTAGCTGACCACAAGGGGTCCCAAAACCTGGATCCCAAAAAGAAAGATCACAATTACAGGTTGATCTCCCAAAGTAAAACCCCTTTTCACTACTGCAGGAAGTCTATCAACCTCACAGACAATTGTTCCTGAATACTGTACATACACACATGTATGTAACAGGTTTGTACTGCATAGATTCTCATATCTTGAGTGCAGTGCATCATTTGCACTTTCTGATTTACAACTTTAACATACGAAAGTACGACTAACATATATATTTAAAGTACAGTACTTCAAAATTTCTTTACATCTATACTACATAAACTTTTCAAGTACATTGGCATATATTCTGCATTAGTAAGTACCATGCATACATTTGCATGGCAAGGTCTTGCAATGTGTAGGCACTGTTCTGCAAACTACATCTGCACGTATGCAGGTATGTTAAAATATATGTTAACCTTTAGTACTTAACATGTTGTGTCACTGCTGATATAAACCTTACAGCGTTGCATATATTTTAAACATGTATACATGTCACTGGTATGGCATTATAAACATAGAAGAATTGTCGAGTTGAAAAGCAAGCACAAATTCATGATGTGCTTACTTCTAAAATCAACATTTTCTTTTAAGCTAAATTTATTTGACAGGTTCACACACATTTCGTGTCAGCTGCGTTCAGTGAAAACAGTTGAGATTCTGTTTCGGCATGTGAATATAAAATAATTTGCAAACTTGCAAAGGTTAAAGCGATTAGAGTAAGTTTAGTCTTGCATTTAAAGGCTCAGACCTTTTTAATTAAAGACATCCACAAACCCAAGTGGGCAAATAGTGGATCCTGCAGCACTAGTGAGTGATATGCATTCCCTTACGGGAATCTCACATACTGTAGGGTGCGGCCACAATGTGAAAACCGTTCACTTTAAAACATGTTATCAGGTCCCCATTTATAATACGCCTGGACAAGCTGGATAAGCTATGTTTGGTGAACTGTTGGTCTCGAAACAGCAAATATTGCTTCACAGGTTCATTGCCTTCATACCATAACAAATTGACCATAGTAAAGAAGATCAATGAGAGGCACTTTCAATATTTAAATTTAAGTAACATATAAACAGTACCAGATAGTTCTCTAATGTTTTTCCTGATTTACACAGGAGTTATAAGACTGTAGCCCACTTCTCCCCCAGCTTTCTCCTCCCCCCACCCACCCATCCTCCCTGTCCTCATGCCTACTTACAGTTCATAACTACTGTAACAGCCATAGCAATATGCTCAGGAAGGGATCTTTGTTTGATCAAGATTTGTTAAGATCCCTTGTCTAAACACCTAAACAAGATGACAGTAGAGTTATTGTGCATCATGTATTTAGTCCCAACGGCTGTGCTAGACGCTGAGTACTTCAAAATTCTAAACTTCTGAGAGTTCAGTTCCACTCAATAAACAGGTATTTAATTGTTGTGCAAATATGTGCTATGAAAAACACCAAATGTATACATATGTTGCTCAGGAATAACACCTCCTGACAATTGTATGCTAGAGCAAAATAAACAAAGTTTTATTACCAGCATATGGAATCAAACAGACTCTGGGGTAATTAATGGTGTGTAACATAGACTAAGCCCATAGCCACTTGCATAAATTCTGGTGCAAGGTTGTAAATAAATTTTGCCTAGGGCCTGGGCCTATACTAATGTTAGGCAAGCCTTAATTAAGTTAATAAAGGTGTTTGTTATTACTTTTAATCAGCATTAGGAAAGTGAGGGAATGCAAATTCGAACAGCTTCAAGCTAGCGCTGAGGACATTGCATAGGACAGTGGTGACAAATTTCAATTCACTGCCCAAATATCGGCCTTGTCGGTGTTGAACGCCATCATCTAACTTAGGTTACTGTACAATGTGGCGAAGAGTCAGGTAAAGGTCAGGGCTAGGTACAGAAGGATACATCACTGTTAATAGGCGTAACACTAACAACAAGTAACAGTAACAAACACTGCAGCTGTACCGTTAACTACACTACTGTAACTTACACCTCCTCTTCAGCAACGGAATATCATAACACATAAACACAAGAAAAATCACTGACCTAAAGGACGGAGAATCCTTCATACATTCCTCAAAATCTATCTTATGCTTCATACTGAAGGCTTCCAACTCCTCCAGGTTCACGAAAATGTACTTTATTGGACGATTTCTTTCTTCTGTCAGTGACTAAGTCTCTTGTGCCCTGGCCTTCTGCTCCTCGTCGCGTTAAGTTAACTTTAAAAAACGCCACCCAACAACATAGTTACGTAACCAAAATGACGGGTTGTAATCTGCTGGCTCGAGAGTGCTGTTTCAGTTTTGTTGTGTTTATTTTCCTTTCCCCTCTAGCATGCACGTTGTCCACCAATCGGAATTGTACTTATCATGAATACTACAGCAGTTAGTAAGTGGTATTAAAACAACTGAGGGAGCCGTACCGAAGCTGATGAACTGGTACTAATTTGGTGTGCATAAAATAATGGATTATACCCGGGAATTATTGAGGCATGGTCAATGAACCTGTGATTTTCTCAAGTTGTAATGTTAGCCTAACTTTAGGCCTAAGTTAGGGGCTTTATATTTATACTGTAGTAAGCTGACTTAGGCCTAGGTAACCCTCAATGGCTAACTAACTTAACTATCGGTTAAAATAGACATACTAGATGTTAGATCTACCCATACTTAGGCCTAGCGGAGCAGAATAGATAGAACGAACCAAACTTTACATCATCGTTTGTATACTGTGCTGTGGGTATTGACCGCAGCTGTATGTACTGACTGTACACTAGTGTCTAATTACTGACGGTAGCA
>KN891195.1:26006-38413 GCA_000934455.1 Apostichopus parvimensis
TGAATAATTTTAAAAACAATATAGATTTGCAGTGAAATTCCTAAAAAGAAAAAGTGAGTTTTAAGTTATTTCTTAAAAGTGGCTAATGTTTTGGCATCACAGATATTATTTGGCAGTGCATTCCAGAGCTTGCCAGCAGCAAAGTTAAATTGTCTGTCGCCGTATGTAGCAGTCCTTACTCTGGGGACCACTAGTGTAAGGGAATTGGCCGATCTCAATGTTCTTTTAGGCTTGTACACAGCATATCAGTTAAGTAAAAATGCTGCTTTAAGTAAATATGCTACACTGATAACTTCATGATCATGTTAATTCTCTGTATGTGTGTATTGTTTTGTTTGAAGGAGGCCATTCAGAAGTTAACACCCATTCAAATCCAGAATTTGACATCATCCTGCCAAACTGATGCTGGTGTCCATGCTCTGACCAACACTGTGCACGTTGACGTAGAGAGACGTCCCCACCAGAGTCCGTTTCATCCAGACATCCTAGTGAAAGCAATTAACAAGGGATTGAGAAGCACAGATATAAGGTTTGAAATGTCAACCATTCACAACCATATCAATTTTGCTTTATCATTAATGCAACTTGTTACCAATGTCTCCCCCTGTTTAATTTTGATCAGTAGCTTACTTTTTCTTTCTTTCTTTCTTTTTTGATACTGCCGGGTATATTAAAGAAATATTCAAATGGGATCATTACAGCCAGTACTATACTGTAAAAGCTCTCCCTGGTCCTACAGCATTAATATCCTAAATGGAGCACACCAGTTGCTGATAATTAGGATCAACAATTGATCATAAAGACAACTCACTAGGGTTTTTCATGGTTCCCAAGTGGTCTTGAAAACAGGAAAAGTGTGGACAAAGTATGGAAAGAGGAAAGGAGTTTTCTTGGGGGTCTTGGAAGTCCTTGAATTTTGAAGTTCAGTCTGGAAATGTGAGGAAAAGTCCTCATTTGAACATTTTCCAACTGATATTTTTCATATTATATTATGATAAAAAGTCTCTTTTTTGCAAAAACAACATCTGCTGGAGCTGTCAATTTCATTTGTTTAATTTTAAGCGTAGTATGTGCTCTATGAAAGTGTTTTGTATACCTCGGCTAAGTGCCAATATTTGGTATAAAAATTACATATTTTTCTTGAATTTGTCACACAGATCAGCATATGGCACTATTTCAAGTATAAACAGACTCGCTCAAGATTTAAGCGTCCTACTTTGGCTGCAAAACTACCAATTGCTCATAATTGAATGCAGAAAAAACATAGCAAACTGCTGGAAAAGTTCAAACTGGAAAAGCAGACACTATATCTGATTGAAAGTGGTATTGTAGAGTAAAATAATGATGATGATGATATATTTATTCTATTACCAGGATCATCAAGGCACGTAGAGTACCAGATACCTTCCATGCTCGTCACTGTGCAATGAGGAGGGACTACCTCTATAGACTGGCCTTAGGCTGTCCATCAGAGGATCAGATGCCAGTAGTGGAAAGAGATCGATGCTTTGGAATCCAAGAATTGTGAGTTATCTGGATTCTTTCCTCTTTATCTTATTATAAGCAAAACCACAGGTTTATTAACTTTAATCCTCTCCTACACATCTCTCTTCAACCATACCTGGCAGCTATCATGGATATTTTGTTAGGGGGGGCTCAGGTAAATGTTGGTGAAGAATAGTGTATTCTCACTTTTAGAAGACATTCCTTATAAGCCCATGAAGATTCCATCAATTTATGAAAACTTCAAACAAGGGCAAGAGTAATCATAAATTGTCCTCGGGGACCGATCTGACTCTTGATACCCCTGAACACTATGGGGAAGGACTTCACAAACTTTTTTTTTTTTTTTGCAGTTCCTTGTCTTTTTTTATTCTTTGTTCCTTTTCTTGTTTTAAATTGTAGCCATCTTGATATTGCCAAGATGCAAGAAGCTGCCGGCCACTTTATCGGACTCAAGGATTTTGCGACATTTAGGAATCTTCGACATGACTTTAAGGATTTGTACACTGAGAGAGAGATGTATTCAGTCTCTATCTACCATCCAGCTAATCACCATGGCAGCCTCCTATGGCACCCCTACGACTATCGGATCCTCCATATTGAATTCTCTGCCAGGTCGTACTTGTACCGTCAAGTAAGTGGTAAATATTCGTCACTGTGGCAAACTCCATTGTATGTCTCAAGTCATACTTGAACTCATCAAGTGAGTAATTACATATATATACAGTATCAGCCTGTATGGCTGTTGTTTAATAAGGCTAAGCAGACACATGTACATGTGGGAAAAAGCCCAATGGCTTTTTACTTACACTTCTCATCAAAGTGGTCATCCAAGTTTACCGTTTTTACCAATTTTGAATTTGGTTTACAATTTGGAAGACCAATTCAGATTTCTCCTGGATGAATAATCCATCTTTCTTTAGCTTGGCAGGGCCGGAACCCACTGCTTCCCAGATGCTATGTACGTTTCATTTCTTGTAACGTCACTTTTCATGTATCCACTGGACCATAGCAATGGTTGTCTTACACACTATTGTTACCAACCCAATTTGTATGAACATATTGGAAACAGAAAACCGACTGGGTTTGATTCTTGGTTAAATGGTATCCAAAGGGGCCATAGCTTCAGACTGGCATCTCCAGTAAATGAATGGTTAAAAGGGATCACACCAACCTCTGGTTTGGTTACTAATGTGACAGAGTGTAGGCTTTGTAGTCACATGGTCACTGGTTTGAATTCTCTCCTAGCCAAATAGTTTGTTGCTTTTTTCACTTTTGTTTTATTGTATTTTTTTCTCCCAATTCTTATAAAGATTTGATACATTGTAGTCAGTGAGTGGTGGTACATGAATGTTTGATTCTATCTCAGCTGTGTAAATCCCTCTAACCCAGTTTCAGGATAAAAGGTGTGATGTCATACATTGCAGTGTCTGTCCTACAATCATTAGATTCCTCTTAACAAAGCCAAGTCTCTTAAACTGTTTAGAACCATTGCTGTGCTAATCCTGGAAATCAATATCAATGATTTTTATTTTCACTTGGCTAGATACGACGGTTGGTAGGAGTGCTAATTGATGTGGGGAGAGGCAGATTAACTCCAGAGGATGTAGATGCAATGCTCCAATCGAGAGACAACACTGACATGAGAGGGACAAGACCTGCTCCTGCTTCAGGACTTTACCTCAAAGATGTCATTTATGATGAAAAAGGTGTGTTGTACATTTAACTTGGTGATAATGATTAAAAAAACTCCCTACCCTACACACCCTCCCAAAACAAAGAAAGAAAGGGAAAAAGAATAGAAAAAACAAAGAAACTGTGACAAAGTAAGCTGCATGCACATAAGCATACGTACACGGTATCATGAAAGCATCACGGTATAATGTAAGCATCACAGTATTATGAAAGCATCACGGTATAATGTAAGCTTCATGGTATTACGAAAGCATCACGGTATCAGAAAGCATCACGGGATCATGTAAGCATCACAAACGTTGTTTCGGAGGAATTTTTTGTTGTTACAATAAAGGATGTGGACTTGCTTGTATAATACCCCTTCTAATAAGTGAGATTTCAAGTATATTGTGATAACAGGGAATAGAAGTACAGGAGTGGCTTGCTTCATCACATATTTGTCAGGACCTTGAGATTGGAACATTATTTTGTGGGAATATGGAAGTTGGTATTCAAGCATTGGTGCTGAGGGTCACAGGTAATCATAACCAAATAGTTTTTTTTCTTGTTTGGTCGTGGCTCAAAATATCAGTTAAATTTGATAGAAACAGGTTCATATATGTTGCAGGAGTTATTATATATCATAAGGTATACTGCCTAGTTCCCTACAGGATGCTGTATTTCAACTGAAAAATGCCCTCAAATTTCCAATTCTTTTTTTTTCTGTCTCTTGATGGTATCACCCCTGTGCATTTGCTGAAAATTTCAGATTCAATGTTAGTTCTGTATTTTGCAAGTTTTTGAACTCTCACGTTTCTGTTCTCTTGTTTTTATTTTTTACTTTATTATTTTTTACTTTTTTCTTTAATTTTTTTATTTCTTTATGCAGATTTATGTTTAGAAGAAACAAAAAGAATTGAAGATGAATAGTTGGGCTTGGACAGATGATATTGAAATCTAAGAGGTAGGTTTTTATGAAACATTTAGTTATTCACTTTGACTTGACTGCACATGATCTTATGTCTCTGTGAAATTAATTTAGTCTCACTCCATTACCGTAGTGGATATCATCAGAAAGCAATTAATAATTGGTAGGAAGTGATGTTAATGTGTGTCAGGAAACAGGTCAACTGGGTGTATGAATTAACTAAGGTTACCATATTTTTTGGGTTGAAAAGTGGGATATTGCATCCCTCCCTCTCCTTTGAAGAAAAGTTTGGAGTTTGATGAGGGTTACATTGCTATAGTCACATATAATGATGCATACAGCATGTGTATCTTTTTTTAATTTGGGTATCATAAAAACCGCCACACAGACAAATTTTGATTGCCATGGTGACAATATTTTCATTGAGAAAACTGGAGAATATGGATTAATTGTGACATATATGATGACCCTTGAATAACCCATCAAATTTTAATTCTATTATTGATGCAACGCTTATTGATTCAAATATTAGGGGAATTGATGAAACAAACGCAACCTTGTCGCTACTTTTTTTCACTCTGAGATAGCTAATTAGCAAGTAATTAAGGATCATTGCGTTTCATTCTTACAAACTCCTCATGAAGATATGTTTTGCTACGCTCTGTTCAGCTTTTGAAAAGAATGTGAATGGTTTTACTGACCCTACATAGTCATGCAGTTTGAACATGTTAGTGTATTAAAATGAATATGCATGTTTGCACAGATGAATCCATCCCAGTATCACAGCTATATGTATATACTCAGTTGTTACCATATATCTTATAGAAAGTGCATTTATATGGGAAAAAAAGAACATGCTTCCTATCCATATATCCTACATATATTTCCTAGCGAAGGTGTGGATAATTATGTGTGATATCACCTGATTACTAAAGGAGTAAAAATAAATGTTATATTTGAAAGAAATTTCCATGAACAAAAGTACAGCTCATTTCCTCTGCAAATATGCATCGCAAACAACAAACATTTACATTGGATATTTGTGACTGAAGATGTGAATCATTGGGTGACATGATATACTCTGTGCATATTGAGTATGTTAATAAGTTGAAATAAATGTGCATGCTTGTACTGACTTGATATAGCCATGCATTTTGAACCCTGCGAATAGTAAAATAATACCACAAAGTGTATATTATGGATGGAATCAAACAGGTGTTATTTTGGCGTTTTTGTTCCCTTCTGTAGTTTCGACCATACAGTTTTGCTCTTACATTGAAATAGTGCAAATGCGTGCAACGAAGAAAACAAGTTGAAAGACAGAAGAGGAACTTTCTGACTAATCTACGCATGAATACAGGATCCCTCGATGGTTAGACAGGCAAGGGTGAATGCCTTGGATTTTATTCGGTTTCCGTGAAACAAACAAAGACGTGTTCCAGCAATCCATGTTCAGTTATGCTTTTGAGGTAAGACCAGTTTCTGTGAGTTTTTACTCTCTCCACTGGCTCTGGACTTTCTTTCAAGTGGTCTTATTCTTGTGAATATGAGTGACCCCCCCCCCACTCTGGCCCCCTAACTTCCCCTATTCACTTTGCTCATTCTTCATCAGGGAAAAGATTGGTTGATTTTACCCCGCTACTTCATTTCATGATTATATAGAATACTTCCATCCTCAACCCTGCCTTTCTACTGTACCTCCCCTCCCCCATTCCCCGGCAGCCACCACCTCACTTAGTCCTTTACTGCTCCTCTCTCTTGTGTTGTTGACCTAACAACGTTGAAAATGAAAGCAAAGAAGTAAATATTTACATACAGTGTTTGCCTTTAAGTTTATGATATTTCTTTGCACAACATCCATTGCGTTACTCAGAGTAACCGCTTGCCTTCATAACAGTATTTCATTTTTATAGCCTTATGGCTACTACTATTGATTTTCAATGATGCTTGGCATCATTTAAGTATTGATTAGGTTTTTTCTTTGAGTTTAATATCGAATCATGCCATTGCAATTGTTCACCATGTAAGCCTTGTGTGTGTATCATGACACAACAGATCAAAATGGGTAGCAGTAAAAGTGATACCAACTTCATCATGGAGTTTTTTGGAGTATTATGAAGAGGCCTGTAATATCATAACTTGGTGCAGTAATCAGAGAGAAATCAAGGGTGTAAATTTGACTGCATTTGGTCAAAAACTGTGCCCTGATTATTATAATCTGTACTAAATAAATAGTATTAAGAGTACCAGAGTTGAAGGATGGCTACACTTCCAACCTTCAACATTGAAGGGCTTTCCCATCTGGAGCCAAGAACAGCATCCAAGAATCTTAAACTATCATAAAGAAAAATTTGCAAGCGCTCTGTAGCTATTTGTTGGCACAAAAGTGCCTATTGACTATTTTCCAAGCCCTTCGTAGAACACTTGCATTATGAATTTAGCATGTTGAAAGTTTGGACATTCTTTGATCAAAACTCACATATAAAGCATGCACTTGATGTCCCAAAGAACAGGATAGGCTGTTATAGTAGTTACAGTAGTACAGCTTGGTTCATCTTTGTCATACTTGGCAAATAGTGAGTACAAGATCCCCCATGGTTGTTGATACAGGTCATTTGACCTAGCACAGAGGTCAGAAATTGGAATTGGAATAAAGTCTAAGATAACAGAAAGGAACAGCCTTTTGCATTCATCTTTTACTTGGTTTATACAGCAGGTTCCCCACTGTGATTACAACGTGGTAGTTTATTTTTTTCATGTAAATCACTTCTTGTACAGTAAGATGTTTGCTAGTATGAGTCTTTAAACATTCTTTGAAATAAATAGCCGCTATATTTTATATAGTTGAAGATATTATAAGTAACAGTGAAACATAAGTCCATTTTTCAACCAGTGATAGTATGACAAATAAAATCGCTATTTATTTGTTTCTTGATGTTTTCTAAAAATGTCAATGTTGTTTGTGTATCAAAGATAAGGAGTTGATATCAGGAGGTGCAAGTTCTTTGATGGTTTTTTTTTGTGCCATTCTGTTTGTTTTGTTTACTTTCCTACTGTCACTATGACAACATGATGCCCCAGTTATGTCCGTCAGTTACTGGGTGTTACAATTTACTTGAACACGAGGCCAATCTCATAACAGTTGCCGGTAAACTACAAACAATACTCCATTGTTTCCTTTTCACGTGGTATCTCTGAATCTCAGAGAATTTCTGTCCTCTCTTTCCAGAGTATCCTCCTACGACGAAAATCTTGCCATCGAAAGCAGCCGTCCCAGCCAGACTGACCGGCCGCGGCATGGATATCAGGAACGACCACTGGTCACTGTCGGGACAGTACCGTTCTACAAAGTCGCAATCCACTCGTCTTCCAGACTGATCGCAAGTGTTGCCTCCGGTGGCGTAAAGCTTGTCTCCGACAGTGCACATAGCGTGGAAGGCTCTCTTGTGAGTCATGGGAGCCATGTGGATCCATTTGTCAATCTTCGGTTTATAACACTGTAAGGAATATGTGAAGTGCCTTCCCGCGACGACACCACCGGATATGAAGAGCATGCCGCAGAATGACGTACCCGCGTGACCGAAGAGACCCGTGTAAGTGTGTGATACGTAGGACCATGCGTTGTTCTGTGTGTCGTAGCATTCCACGCTCGCCAGCGAACCCTGGCTGTTTTTCCCAGCTACCGCGTAGATCTTATGGTCCAAGGCGACCAACGAGAAAACGGAACGTGATTTCTGCATGGAGGGCAGACTGGACCATTCGTTTGTGTCGGGGTCGAAAGAGTAAAACTGATTGCTGCTATCCTTTGATCTTGAATTATTTGACCTTTGCCCACCGGCGAGGTACAGCTTGCCGTTGACGACCGTCGCCGAGTGGTCGAGACACTTCGAGGGCAGATGAGTTTGATGGACGATGCTGTTCTCCTTTGGGTCGAAGAGAAACATCCGGTCGGACGGTTCGCTGTTTTCCCCCTCCCCTCCCGTGATGAAGATGACAGAATCACAGTTGAAAGTGCTGTCGTGCATGGAAGCGTCGTTATCAAACAAACAGTCAATGAGATCGAGATAATCAGAATACGCTGCATCACAATCTGTGAGTCTCTGGATCTCAGCTAGTAGGTTTCCTCTGGTCGACCGGTTCACGGTCACATAGTGTAAGAGTATGTCCAGACACTCGACCTGTTGATGAAATTCATTGATACACCACATGACGACTGCCTTCGCCTGGATCCTAGGAGATATCTCCTGCATCTCTCGCCGAGATAGAATGTCTGTGAGTTCCTCGAGTTGTAAGTTACAGAAAGTCTGACGGCCCTCGACCATAAACTCGGCAATATTTTCGGTCGCAAAGCCGAACGCGAAATCTCTTAGCTCTCTGATATTCGTCTGTGAAGCCAGGTCGAGCACGAGCTTAAACTGTGAATATTGTATAAACTGTCTAAAGTATTCCAGGACAATCTGTTTGTCGAATGTCATCTCTAAATTCTGGGCGACGTTGAGAACCTGGTCCACTACCCCGAACGGCAACTCCACTTTTCCCAGCGATCCGGTGTAGACGAAATGGATGAAATGTTGCAAGCTCTCACCGCTCAGTCCATCGATCTCCATGGAGTCTGTACCGTCTCTCGTCCGCTCACCTAACAATCTCTTTCGTAGAAGCTGACTTCTGCTGGAGAGGACACATCGGTGGGCCGGCTGCCTCTCGACTCCAGCCAAGAGGAATATATCGCAAAACTCTCCCCTCTTCTGCATGATTTGCATGGTCTCCATCATACCCTGTGCTTCCTGTTTGTCATCCATTGTAGGTCAATCGGCTTTTATGGAGAAGGGGAGAAACCTGATAAGAAAAAATTAAAATCAAAATCAAATCATTTAAATATACCACAATATTGGTGAAAAAGTACTCTTCGTTGACTACACAATAGAGGAAGGAAAGTTAAGAGATGGGACTTGAATAATTTAAATATCTGAAATCGCTGATATTCTAAGTAAAGTTAACAGATTGGTGCTCATTTGCAAAGAAAGATGTGTCATATAGTTTATGCAGGTCCTTTAAATGAATAGGCCTTCCATTATTAAGTTTGACTATTTCTGTTTCAATATTGAATATTTGATAGACTTTTGACATAGACCTTTTGAAGTATAGCACATAACTGACTTTCTGTCAGTGATAATGAGGAATATTTTCTTGCTTTTTTTTTTTTCTTGCTTACCTAAGGTGTTGCCAAACGTGATCGGAGGTGAATTATCTCTAGGAGATAATGCAGTGTTTACATTTTGTGCTTGTAAGCAGAGTTTGATTTTAAAAACTTTGTCTCTGACAAAATACCGAATATATATAATGGTTCTTTGTAGACAGACACATTACAAAGGTTTGCATTTGTGAAGCATGTAACATTTCAATAGACAACATCAGGAAATTGTCAATTGTAAAATAAAGTTATCTTTAGAGATCTTTATATAAACATTAAGTAGGCATATACAGCCACCCTATTCAGTTTCTATTGCTACACACAAACTGTTTCATTTCCAAATGCAGGATAAACGAAAGACCACGAAATGCTACCATTTTGCCCCCTTTAAGTTTTCCTTCTTTTTTGAAAAAGAATATTTTATTTTACAAAAGAGAAACGACCAATACTGTTGTGTACGTTTTAAAGAAATTTGAAGAATTCCGTTCTTCCACTTACATTTTATACTATTTTTTATACATTTTTTTGTCTTAGCTTCTTTCTTTCCTTCCAGCTTATTATATTTGATATATATTACTTCATATTAAAGTAAAAGTCAAAAATAAATAAAAAGAATATAAAACTGTTAGCAAACTGCTTATCCACTAGAGATCGAGCCTGTGTAGGAGAATGTGTAAAAGTAAGTTGGCCTGACTTTTCGATCCTAGCAGGATCTTCTTCAAAGGCTAAATGACAAGTGACTAGACTAGACTTACTGTACAAAACAAATAGTAAAAAGAAAAAAGAAGGAAAGATTGTATTGATGTTTACAAATCATGAAAGTCCCTTCGGTTGAAAAAGTTGCATTGACAGCTACATGTATGCGAACGTATCAGTAGATGAAAAAATAAATGAGTAGGCCTATAAAACATTTATCCGACACACCCCGTATACCGGCAAGCTCAGTGGCGGAGCTAGGGGTATTGGTCAGGGGGGGCGAGAATGGTCTGTAGGGGTGCTTTCGACACTATCTAAGCGGAGCGCCACCATTGGTTGGCGCGGAGCGTACAGAATTTTTTTGAGTAAAGATACACTCTAGATCGCCGGAAATGACCCTTTCCGGGCCTTGCTAATTTGCAGATAAACGAAGAATAAATAGGTGTTATCGCCATTTTGTCAGAAAATTACACCAACAAAATGTGACAAATGTCAATAGGTAGATGAGAGCGCAATAAAAAAGTCAATAATCGCAAATAAGTAAAAAGTGGTAAAAAGCTGAAAAGGGCGCCAGCAGTCCATTTGAGTCCGTCAGGGGGGGGGGGCATCCGCCCCCCTGACTGTATGGACGCTCCGCTACTGGGCAAGCTACTCCCAGAAGCAAATTAAAGTGTCGGTTTGTCAGAATTCTGCCGCAATTCTCAACAGTATACATATGATACATGGACTAGACTTACTGTAAAACAAATATTGGCCTAGCCTCCGATCTCGAGTAAATGAGTTAGCAAGCTCTCCGAATTCATATAGTGTGTGGTTCGTTTTTCCCCATTTAAATCACCAAGGTATCCGTGTGTGTTCTACACCTTATCAATAGTGGATATATATATATATATTGTAACAGCTCTTACCGTATACACCGTTAACTTGGTTTTCCAAGTGAATTTATATCACCACGTACTCGCGTTCTCTTACTTCCCACTTTTCCTCATTTAAATGGTCAGCAATGTTTTTATTCAAACGTTACTCCACCCAAACGTGATTCATACCCGTTTTGTTTACAGTGCCTTTTTGTTTCATTCAATTTGCCCGCACTTGTATCGTAAAGCTATATCGATCGCCCCACTCGGCTCAAGTCTATGACAAAAATCGAAATCATTGAGCGTCTTCGGTTGCTATGGGAGATCACACGTGTTGCTATGATAACTGGCAACTCCATATGAAAAATATTATTACACTGGCAACTACAAGTTTTCTTAAAAACTTGAGTCTGAGAAGAAAGGATACGTGAATCAATAGGGGGAAAGGAATCCATTGTACACCACAGTATAACTTTACTAATGAGACTGCACTGAAGAGTATGGTAAAGTATACCCTGCAATGCATACAATAATGTGTGAGTAACGGGCCGGGGTCGACTGGATTTAAACTGCATGGGACAGTGAAGGGATGGGGAGGGGGAATATGGCATCCCACCCCCATAGGCGTAGGAGCCTAATTTGATTGGGGGGGGGGGGGCTGTATAACGACTTGCCCGAAATATATAACCAAAATTTGTCAACATGTTAATGTGCATATCATATAGGCCTAGGCATTCATAGGTTATTACATCACATGCCAATAACATAAAATAATTTCCGTGTTCTTACCCTTCCATATTGGTTAGAATTATTGGGGAAGTCGCTACAATAATAATGATAATAATAATATAAGTTTAACCATGAAAAACGCATTGCAAATTATTCTTCTTTCAGTAGGTGCCCGAAAAATTCTCAGCATATTGCCCGAAATTTCACCCAAAAAATGGCCCCCCCAGCCGCCCCGCCTTCTACGCCTATGCCACCCCCAAAAATGAAAACAAAAGACAGGGTTGAGCCGAAAAAAGATAAATAGAAACAGAATGATATAGATAGCTGCAATTGTACTCTCAATGAATTCAAAAATAATACGCTAACATGTATAGGCCTTCGAAAGGCAAATACCGATTATTGAGTGTTGATCTTCACGGGGAGTCTGTCCAAGACCTGGCCCTTTACCTCGCCGGAAGAAGGACGGCTGTGTCACACAGACCATCACTGGTGACCGTACCCATTAGCGATAGAGCGATTTTTCACTCCGCGAGTGCCCTAGCCACTCGGGGTCCTATATAGAGGGCCGGCTATACCGTCCCGGTTGTCAGCCTATGCTACAGCATCCATGGGAGTAAAGCCAAGCATATACATACACTATTTTAATCACGGTGTCAATTACCTATAATCAGGGGCGGGATTTGAGTTGTGAAAGTGGGGGGGGGGGGGCAAACCTGCCAGCAAGACTATCTAAACGGAGCGCCACCATCGGTTGGCAAGGAGCGTCGAAATTTTCGATGAAAGGTACCCTTAGATCGGTAAAATTAACACCCATATCGGCTTTAAATTG
>KN891195.1:39583-50386 GCA_000934455.1 Apostichopus parvimensis
GAGTTGAGGGGGCCATCTTCAAGCAATCCAGTCAATTTTGCCCATTACATCTTACCAATTGGTATTGCTGAGTATATCAATTTCGTCGCTATAATGTATACCCTTTAATCATATATAGGACTCCTATATTTCCATACAAAAAAAAATGACCTTCATTACCTTACTGAACATGAAACATATGACAACAAAGGAACTACGGTGTAATGATATTTTAGTGCCAAATCGTATTTCAATGTCTCACCGCTCAAATAATCACACTAGTCAAAGAAGCACGCTAATTCTCTTACGCCCTTCGCTCGTTGACTCATTGAAATGCTAGACTCAGGAATGTTTCTGTTCAAACGTATATCACTCCACCCAAACGTGATTTATATACCTGCATGCGCTAGCTGCTTTGTTTACCTTGCTTCCCAGCAAACACATAACGTTTTATAACAATTTGAGAAGGGCGTAGAAAAGCTATTACAAAATGTTATTGTAACATTTTGTAGATATCATATTAAAACATGAAAACATTTTGTATAAATTATTTTCCACAAATGTTGTGAACATGTTCTGAAAACCTTTAGAGGAAGGAATTGAAAAAGCTTAAAAAGGGAAATTATGTGGTAATTTCAATTCAACACAGCTACCTGCAGGGATAGCCTTTCATTTGATCAAAATATCGCTGATTTTGTTCAGAAAGGCATAAGATTTATTATAACATCGTCAAAATGTTTTGATTAAGACTTAAACATTTTAATAATGTCATTAACTTGTTTTCACCAAACTTTGTCCGGTGTACTAAAACTGTTATTAAAATAACATTACGTGTTAAAGAAGCTTAATGTATAATACAGAATGATAACATTTTGCAAACATCGTCAAAATGTCTTCTTGAATCTAAAACATTTTGATGATGTTATTAAAAAATTGTTTTTTAATTTTGGTATTTTTGGGGAGAATAAAATGTGCAATTTTAGGTGAGAAATTGCTTCTAAGCTATTGCTTCAGGATACTTGATTCTTTAAGAGGTTATTATGCCCAGTGCAAAAAAAATACAAAATAATGATTACAATGCTTCCCGTAAATTATGTGTTTGCAAGTTGTACAGCTCTGGAGTTGCTATTTTTTCTGCGATTCAGCATTTAGGAAAGGTTTTTGATACCAGTTTTTTTACAACATAACCATGTGAGAACTGTGAGGGGTTTTACTTTAATTATACACATACAGTTTGTACAACTTACCAAATTGCAGACTTTTAGCTTTTTCTTAAGATTAATGAGGTTGCTCTGTACAAAACGAGGTCATCTTTGACAGCTGATATCCCCAAAGTGTCATATTGAAAAAATCTGATTATTTGTTTTACTAGATTTAGTACCACCCTGTTTGTACAACAACTTCAGGAGGGTGTTTTATTATATTTTTTAAATATGATCCCTGCCTTCGTTATTCCTTTAATGGTTCAATGAAATAAGTTGAAAAGTGCAGCATATTTATGCTGGCATTATGTCTAGATACTCGTTTACTTGATTTCCGACATTCACGGCATACGCACGCATAATTAAATGGTTCACTTATATCATTTGACAAGTGCAGTATTTTTTATGCTGGCATTATGTCTAGATTAAGTCATTTTACTTGATTTCAACATTCACGGCATATGCACGCAACATTTCATGGTTCACTTAAATCAGTTGACTAGTGTCGTATTTTTATGGACGGTTACAGGCCACGAGACCGAAGGTCCACGAGACCGAAGGTCCGCGAGACCGAAATTAAAAAAGGTCCGCGACACCAAAGGTCTTCGAGACCGAGGTCCGCGAGACCGAAGGTCCGCGAGACCGAAACTATTACTAGGCCCCGCGAGACCGAAACTATATTAACTATAAAAGTGGTAAGACAAATATCACTACCGGTATTATTACGTTACTAAAGCACGTAATTAAAAACAATTTACAGCCATTTCTTTTCATAGTGGAAACCAGTGACTTGCGCAAGGGGGCTGGGACGGCTTGCATTGGTACTAGACCTCTACCAGTGGCGTAACCAGAGAGGGTTGCAGGGGGCGAAAGCCCCCGCTCTCAAAGTCTCGCCCCCCCCCCCTGCTGCCCCAAATGAAATTTTAGAATACAATGTAACTTAATAGGGGGGACGAGCAAACCCGAATCTGATTAATATTATCAAAATGCGAAAAATGTTGATCGGCGTCCTGGGGAGAGTAGTTGTGTATACAGGGTCTACAGACATGGTGTGTCGGGGGGGGGGGGGTGCTACAAAATGTGCATATTTTAGTAAGTAAATTAGACGTTTGGTTTATTATGAGGAAATTTTGTCAACTGTTACGGGCTAGAGGTTTAAAGTCGACCCATAATTAAGCCCGATTTCTTAGTAAAATGGGATAATGTTGACAGTATACGCGATAACAAGGGAACATGTTGAGGTTTTCGGTTTTATAAGGAGTCAAAATTCTTTAGACTGCTCGAATTTCAATGTGACAATGTTAAAAAAGTGTTTTAAATTGGTTTAAATCGCCCGTTTTCCCTTACTTCGTCAGA
Source organism: Apostichopus parvimensis (assembly GCA_000934455.1). NCBI lineage: Eukaryota > Metazoa > Echinodermata > Holothuroidea > Aspidochirotida > Stichopodidae > Apostichopus > Apostichopus parvimensis. The sequence goes on from KN891195.1 coordinate 42,121, forward strand.
TTTCGTCGCCTATGGTTGCCAAGCTTTAGGTCTTCTAATTACCTGACACATTTTGAAACTTTTCAGTTGAGTGGAAAATACTTGTAATTTTCTTGTTGTTTTTCTAGTATGTGCACGGAATCATGAAATGGTGTCATTTCAGGCTCCGGTCACTTGGCTCGGACCGTCAGTTTGGCCGGGCTATCGATGGACCATCCATAGACCATCGGTCTCGCGGACCATCGGTTCGCAGAAATTCGGTCTCGCGGACCTTCGGTCTCGCGGACCTTCGGTCTCGCGGACCTTCGGTCTCGTGGAATTCCCCCGTCTGGACACTCGTTTTACTTGATTTCCGACAATACACACCGTATCCATAGCCTATAACATTATCATACACACTTTAGTTGTATACCGTACAACAGTGTGTATTGTGTGCCGTCCTGGCCTGCATATATGGTAACCAGTCAACGGCCAAATTTCTCGCTGGGATGTCAAAGGTGAACTGTACTACCTGGGTGGTGTAATATAACAGGAGCATCTACGTGATGAATAACACTTTTGAATAAATAGCACTCTTCTTTAGGGTGTTGTGGTGGTGGTGGGGGTGGGGGGTCCTTTGTTTACTTTGACTCAGTATTAACTTTTGAACAATTAAAGACAGCTTATTTCCAATGTTGAAATATAACATGTTCAAACATAGAAGAACCCCTGTTGATGCTGGTAGAGGTCAGAAATCATCTAGGGTCAACACAGGTCAAAGTGTGTACATCTTGTAAACACCGTATCGTAGGAAGGGTAACATTGACAAGTCTTGACAGGTCTCGTACTTAAGGCATATAGTGTACCGTGCATGTTATTTGGTAGAACACCCTTTGGAGTCAAAATTCGGCCTCAAAATTTTCTTTTTTGTTTCTAATTTTTTTCTGGGGGAGGACACTCCGTAGTACTCTGTACAGTCTTCCTCTGCTATAAAATCCTTTATTAATTCGTCTCGGGCCAACTTCCACGAAAGTTTAGCCACCTAAATTAACTTCAGTCCGGGAACTCGCGTCTAGATCTACTTATGCATATCTAAAGTTATCATTTAAATATGCCACGGCAGAATCCACTATTTGACGCTCAAAAGTTTAATTTCAGAAGTACCCCACCCGTCCCCCTTCCCCTTCATAGAAACTGATCGGTCTCGATCACTGACCCAACTGCTGCCCCTTCCTTACGAAAATCGTTCATTAAGCCTCTGGCCCTACCGCAGGCTTCCACTTTAATCAGTCGGGGAATTTTTATCCCCCCCCCCACCCAACCCCCTTCCATGGAATCCTATGCATGCCACTACCCACATGTGAACGTACAAGTGATAATGTGATTTATTTCAGCCTATAGCGGACTAATTACAGACAGTAGCCGGCTTACTCAATGACCACAGGCGGGGGCATAAACCGACTTGAGTAAAAAGTTACATATACCACATTACTAAGATTTCTCCAATATATAGAACCTGCTCGTCGTTTACGGTAGTGTTTCGTATGATTGCAGAACGAACAGCTTAGTATTTCAACTGGCTTCTCTTCCTTCAGCTAACATTATGCAACAGTATGATGTAGCTGTGTTCAACGAGGCAGCTGTTACGAAACTCCCTGTACTTTTCCAGTAACGATATGAAATTCGCATGCATGCAGTGATCCATGGGGAATATCATAGACTTAAATTACAACCTGCGTGATCCTAGTGACTCGGATCATGGAGTTGTTACTACCTATCTCTGCACTACATACACGGTTTAATTACTGGTCCTACACTTACTTGAACTTACTATAGTCTCAACTCTGCCTGAACCGAAACAAAAGGCTTGGTCTTGGTTTCCACGACCCTGGCTGTTACTAACGCTTGGAACGGTAATTTTCACGGAAAACTCCATGGAGTCTCGGTGTGTTTATTTACCGAAGTTCAAGCACGCTATTTTCAATGTAACATTAAATGAAAATGTTTTCTCCGCGGTTGATCGTGTTTCATAACCAAATACACAAAGGCCAAGGCTTTTTTTTTTTAATTCTTTTATTTTTCGCTGCCAATTAACAACTTCAGCACAGATTTTTTATGCAAAGTATAATAATAAACATAATAGTAATCAGCAGTTCTTTCAAGTAGAATAGGTTAGCCTGATACATTTGTTCATACTTGTTTCGATAAACATGAGTCTCTCAATATAGTGAGTTAAATTTCCTCATCACGGTTCCCATTCCGCCCAGTAACTAAGAACTAATTTTCTGTTCAAGTAAATCTATCAGCGGATTAGGTTTTAGAGAAGTTGCGCAACTAGCAGAGTTAATCAAACATCATAGCATATATACTACGCCATCATGTATATGGATTTACAAGCTATTACCAAAAATTGATGCAACCCAGTTCACTATAAGCAAAAGGTTGTTGCATTAAGTTTATCAATCACAAGCAGAGTCCAGACATCGGGGCTGGTGTTGAGGGGCGGAGGTGGGAGGGTGGGATGTACCACTACACACTCACCAAAATGCACCACTATCCGACTCCTTCCCGCCCACTCCCAATCTTAAACCTGTGGGGGGGGGGGGTCGGTGTCAAGTCGCAAGGAGCGTATGTAATCCTCTATATATAGTATTGGTGCCATTACTGATGCCGGCCAGCAATCCAACCAACTGGGTATATCTGTTATTGAATGAAGCAAATAGTTTTGATTCCATATTCCAAACTATAATTTGAGGATGATACCATACGGTACTCTTGCAAGAGTATTTACTCTTGCAAGAGTAATTACTGCTAAAGGCTGTCTACATGTAGACAGCCTTTAGCAGTAATTTGCAATAAATCCAACCACCCTTTAAATTTGATGATTTTGTTGTAATTATGCTGCTAAGAACAAAACCACTTGATACGGTGTCACACAGTAGGCCATGTACTTTTTGGAAGCAAATAGAAACGTGTTTTTGCCTTTCAGCCTGTCTGATATAAGTAAGTATCTTTTCGGTCAAATCATCCACTATTACCTCAACTCCGTGTCACCCATCCACAATCTCAGGTTTTTTTCCACCCTCTCATCTAGGTGGGGGTAGGAGCGGGGGGCACTGGGGTAACGTGCCCCCCCCCCACTTTTTCTCCAAAATAGCAAATGTACCATACTGGCAAATAAAACGTGCCCCTTTTATGAAGAACTGTCTTTTGGATATCTTAAGCCTTTGTTAATTTTAATATTTTATTTTAATTATTTATTTTTAGTCTGTACATACTATTTTTAAAATGGCATCCCATCATATCTTTTTGTAGCACGGTTAACAATAAAAAATCTCAAATAATATAGTATTGATAGCATACTAACACATCATATATATGTAAGTGATATGGCCGGTGTGTATCGGTTTATAGCATAACGAGTGGTGGTTGTGGAATTGAGAAAGTGCCCCTCTGATGTTGCCCCCCCCCCCACTTTTTGGAAGCTTACAACGCCCTGCTCTCATCTACCACCTTGACAGAGTATACTCATTAGTCACATATGCAATACAAACTACACCGTGTTACAGAACAAACTGTATCTCAATGCAGTAAAGCAAAGTGGATAATATTTATTCCTTCTAGGTATAGCCGCTAATGACTGTATCTGGCTTCCGTACATTCATCTTGCGACATGTGATAAATTATGGCATATTTTGCGCGTTCTTGCAGACACGGCACCCGACAGTTCAAGTTGATCACGCACTACGTTCAGTAAGCCAAAGGTTAAGTTTTTCTCAGCAAACGACATTAATATACGTATATATATATTATGTATGATTTGTGTTATGTTCTCTTTAACAAAATGACCTGGCAGGTGTTGTCATATCGTGGTTGTTTTTCTGGAAATGCGTAAATCTTGGAAATTCCCTTATTTTTATCAAAATTACGTATGATAATTTCATTTATTCAAACCCGGATCTGAAGGTAGAAAGTTGTATGGTTGTACCTGACTCTTGCAAAACGTTTAAAGAGGAACGACTCAGAGATAGATATGTGACGCAAGGTACCAACGAATATATAAAAAAAATGATGCAGGGACCCCGGCACAAGTATGAGGGAATGGAGGGTGTAGAATGTGCTGCTTATGAGTGCACCTGACCCTCATGACCAGTTATTGCTGTGAAAATGATTTGGGACCATACCTCGCGCATCCCTATACCTCCAACAGCATACCCACAGTCTAAGTCATGATAAAATTGCAGCCACAGTACTTAACTTAATAGACAAGGACTGTTATTTTGACAAATTATATCTAAAATAACTGTATATCACTATGTAGGTTACACACTATCACTTAGAAGACTAGCATTGGGTAACCTATTTGAGAAGCCATCTAACGGAGTGTTATACTCATTCAGAGTAAATACAAATGAACATATTCGCACATACAAACGGAAAACTCACAAGTATAGGCCAACACGTATGCTACCCCAATCTGTCAGTATATATATGACTAAGTACATAATTTGTATTACAGCATATGACGAAATTACACACCTCAATTTTACCAAATTTAGAAAATGGCATAGGGGCAATGTCCTATCCTATTTAAAACAGGTTGTACGGTGTATATGGTTCGAGTTCGAGTGTACTAAACGGCTCATATACTAACGCAGGCTTGTTACATTATTGAACACCCAGGGATATTACCGTTACGCATTATTTTAACGCAAGTTGTAGTCGCCAGCTGATATGGATGAGGTGTGGGGTATTTTGATAGTCGGCCGTGTGGCGTAATAGGACGATGATAATTCTGTGTGTATGTGTCATAGCGATGTGAACAGAGTCTCCAAATGATCAACGTCTCCTTCAAGAGGATGCGCACGCACCACATACACTACATTCTTCTTCTTTCTCTAAATAGTTAGGCTTCTGCCAAAGTAACGGTTTGATATTGTATCGATTCGATGACTTTTTGTCTCTTACACTAATTAAACATGTTTTTCTTTACATAATTAAACCTTAGTTGTTATACCAAAGCAGCGAGTTTGCTCGAATATTGTAAAGAGCGCTCGCACTATTATTGGTGTGACCAATGTGTCGTATCAACGCGTTTGACATCAGCTTTACACATCACCTGTGTGTATTCTGACCAAGGGGTGTTGATCGACTCCCATATGAATCTCGTATCAGCTTCTAATGGACTCTGCACTGCGATCATGTTACCGACCCACTTAAAACAGTATGAAGTGCACATCACGCCGTAGCCCTATTGTAGAACCTTTGCTTTACTAATTACCATTCTCCAACCTTTCCCCAACCACCCACCCACCCCTTCACCCACCCATAAACCCCGATGCATTGACTTATGTCTTGAGCCGGTGTTGTTTCTCCTTGAAGCAAGAACTACGGGGAACAGCTTCCAAAAATAACGTTCATTGTTCGGAAAGGTCGCACAAACCACAAAAAGTAAGAGTCCCTTTAACGGACCCCCACGATGACCTCGTCATATCTGCGGGGTGAGCGTCGAGTGGTATAAAACTCAACGATATTCTTATAACTGTCACATTTACAGTACGCAGTGCCTGGTATCATCGAATGTAGTCGCAGTATAGTCTGTATATACTTTGATTTCTCGGGAGCTTTGATTGAAAGGAAGAACGGAAAGAAAGATGAAGTTAGAGACAGGAATAAATGAGAAAGGATCGGAAGGTTCAACTGTGGTTCCTATACAAACAATGGTGCCAGCTATACCTTATGTAAGTATTGCTGAAATTCACTGAAGTGAAACACGTAGGCCTATTTACTGTGATTTCCTAGTCTGTGATACCCTATGGCGGAAAGCACAAATTTCAAACACTTATTTCTGTAACGATAAAAATACTTAATAACTATAATAGGCTAGCATTGTTTACTTCTAAGTAGGCAAACGCCGAAGCGTGATGGTATTTTACTACTTTGGGAATGTAAATACATTTCAAAAGCTAATTTGCGTTACGGAATGTTGTCCACCGCAACTTTAAACCTCTTCATAACATTAATAGGCTAGGCTTAGGCCTATAGCATAATTTACGTTTAAATAGGCAAACGCCTATAGGCGTAGCCTAATGTTGCATATTTTACTTTGGTTTGGGAAAGTACAAACTTTCAAATGCTAATTTGTGTTAGGAGGTGTCGTCTAACTTAAAACTACACCACAACATTAATACGCCACATTGCATGGTTTACGTCAAAATATAGGCAGACATCTGTAGGTGAAACGTATTTTACTACAGTTTGGGAAAGTACACCCTTTGACAAGCTAATTTGTGTTAGGAGGTGTTGTCCACCTTAAATTAAAATTACTCCATAACATTAACAGGCTAGCACATTATACCTCACATTAGGCAAACGCCTATATAGGCTTAATGATAGTTTACTATACGGTTTGGGGAAGTAAACACTTTCAAATACTAATTTGTGTTAGGTGGTGTTGTCTTAACTTAAAACGACTCCATAACATTAATATGTTAGCATAACTGTTACGCCATGCCTCTTGATTTAAACAAGCCAATGAAAGAACGCACTGTTATGCATATTCAGTACCAATGAAGCTCTCCTTGCTCGAAGAACAGCTGATCGTCGATGCGACTATAGCAGACTAGTGACTACAGTAATAAGTGTGCAAAACCTAGTCTATGATCACACATAATACTACAATTGGTATCACAGACCTGCGATCATGTTCACAATGTCTCTCTGACTAGGTATAATAGCATAACTTTATCAGAAGTAGGTCTCTGACTAGGCTACTGATATTAGTATACTAAGACCTATGCTTCTACCTATATACTAGTACGCCTACTAACAGTAACAGTTAGCTCAAGTTCTAGCTGTTGTTCGATGAAGCTGAGGAAAACTGACGTACCATCTTTATACGTGTGACTGCATGCAGGCGCGTAGCCAAGAGGGGGGGGGGGGCGAAGGCCCCCCCCCCTTGAGCATATTTGTTTCATTTTTTATGATATCACTAGTAATTTCAAAATAAAAAATGCTTAGATGCAACTTACAAGGCATGGGAAGTGCCATTTCCAGCGATCTGGAAGGCATTTTGGCCAAAATTTGTGTGTTCATTTTTAATCTTATAGTAGGATATTTCCATGTATTATGTTGCTATCCTTTGTCATCTACTCGTACATGATGAAAACATTTTCTTTCTATATATAGACTCGCTCCCAAAAATGGCCTGTCGTAACCACGTTATTATTCATCGCTCTGCTTGGCGTGATGGCGTTTGCCTTGTACGTTTCCTTTTCCCCTGAAGCTCAATACTCAATTACCGGGGACGCAGGCTTTTCCGAAGTGGATTATGAGTTATTGGCTTCAGCAATGCAAACCAAACAGGTATACAACTCGACTTTTTATCTGGCTTATAAAGGTTACCAGTGTTGCCCACTAATATGCCCAATAATCGATCATCGATCCGCACACAGTCAACAATCATTTGCTACCACCAGTGGCGTAGGAAGGTACTTTTGAGTGGGGGGGGGCTGAAGACTGATGGCCGGCCTGGGGGAGGGGTCTAAGGGGAGGGGGTGGATTTTTTTTTGCATTTCCAGGTGGCCTCAGATGCAATTTGGTGCAATATAGCACACTTCAACACCCACTCCATTTTGTAAATAATTTTGCATTTTCACCTGGCCTTAGATGCAATTTGGTGCTCCAAATGAGATTTTTTTCTCATTTGGAAATGAAAAAGGGGTTTTCTGACTTGCGGAGCGGGGGGCGGAATGATACTTCCGCCCACCATATTTTTCACTGGGGCTGGGGGCGCCAGCCCCCCAAGCCCCCCCCAGCCCCAGCCCCCCCCCCCCGGTTCTACGCCCTTGGCTACCACCCCACATTTTTCTTTCTCACTTGAGATTGTAATTGTTTTATTCAACACTCCTCAATATTCTAGGAATATATTGGAGCATCGATGGACACGAAATGACGGTTGCGGGCCACAGTGAAAGTTCTTACACAATACGATAGCCTCATCACTTACGCGTATGTTGTTACTCTCTTGTCCGTATAACCAAACAGATTTCGGGTCTTTTCCTGAGAATACCCATGATTGAAGCCTTCAACTTAACATCGCTTTTACACGTGATTAGAATAATTGAATAATTAATGAATCATTACATGAAAATCATTAACAAATTTTTTTTTTTTTGATTTAGAATTTTAACCTCCGCATTGATATCGATGGTGAGAAATGCACAGAATCTGTACACGCAGACGATAGACAGAACATAGTGACTTTCCACTACACTGGTGAAAACGGACGAGAGGGCGGTTTAGCCAT